>BROG01001170.1:75000-110494 GCA_030159075.1 Atrina japonica
TGTTTTAATATAACTGTATGTACATAACGTTTTATCAATTTAAAGTGTAAATGGCGGCATTTTCTTAGTTTCACCAGCGATTAAGCTTTACATATCTCTTAACGGCATTAAAGACAAAATTATCTTAAAACTAAATTATTATACTGAAAACAATTCAGTACACGTATATATCTCCCAGACATAATATATAAACAATCCCCGCTGGAGTTAGCAAACCACTAATTGACACTAATTGTTGTATAAACACGTAACGAATGAGGATAGACGGTGGGTTAAATCAGTTAGGCGATCATTTCAAAAATGCATGTATATATGTATTGTGAAATACAACAAATAATGAATACATTTAATCTATATTAACCGATTGTAATTTCAACTATTATTTTTTCCCTTTTAAAGTGAACTTAACAAAAGTGTATCACACAAGGGCAGCCACAATATAACACGATCACATGCAGGAGAGTCACTTACCGATTGTAATTCCAACTATGAATCCAGTCGATATCCCTGGCCTCTCTTTCGTAACAAAGCTGACTCTAACCGGAAGACTTCTTTGTTCACCATATTCAGTAACAAACTCTACCGTGTAATTCGTTTCTGGTTCGAGACCAACAAGGTCGTAGGAATCGGCATTTTTGTCGATGAACATTACTTTGCTGACACCGGAGCCATATTTGTACACGACCTTAATCCCAGATCGTTCATAACAACTTGGGGCTTTGTCCCATTTGAGTTTCACTCCATTATCCAATGTTTTGATAACTCGAAGATGCATGGGACCGGTATCTGTAAATATATGTAAATGTATGGTATAGCAATTAGTTAATTGTTTGACTATATATGTTTTTCTATTTCTATGCATTTGGCTTCATTCTGCGATAGTTCCTTTTTCGTCTACATTTGATCTTTTTCTATATCTTAGGTTAAGGTAAAATGAAGAAGTACCAACGGATAATCGAAACTCCGAGTCCATTAGAATACGACAAATAGAAATACAAATGGTCTTAACATGAAAAACAATTGTAATTCACAAATGGGATGGGATCAGGCGTCCGGAAGGTGTTAGCGTCCCCTGTCATTCAGCATGCCACACCCGTCGCCAATGTAAAATGGAAAGCTCTCGAGTTGGGTGAAAAGGTCAAGTTCGATGAAAAGGTAGATATAACAACGGTCTCAAGACGAAGAACAATTGCGAATCCAATTGTGAATGAAAGCAGGCGACCAGGAGGAGCCGGTGCACCTGCCAGTACGCTATACCAGCTGTAAATGAGCTAAAGAATCACTCAGTCTGGCTCAGGTCCGCCGGTTTATAGTGTCGTAAATGTCGTAATCGTCTTCTATTTTGATTTATTTGAAATTGAAATGAATTCTACCTGCAATATACCTGCAAAACATTATCATCGACAACTTCATTTTAAAATTTCACTTACATTCGTCGATTCCATCAAAAGAAAGGAGATCTGTGACCTGGAGAATAAATAAAAAGTGACGGAAATGTTATTGAGGGTAAAGTCTACCATCGCATATTTTGTTTTAACGATAAAGACATAGTCTATTGAATCAGATATTTAATGGAAATTTACACAGTGATACATATTTACTAGAATCAATGTACATTTACATTTTATAGTTTTCCATTCTTCAAACATTCATGAATAATTTGTGATTTTATTAACAATTCGAAAACGGATCATTTGATATTTCAGTCAAAAATAGACCATGCTGTTATCTGCCATCATGTAAAATAATTACAGTATCTGTACACGTCATGTAACATGTAAAAAGTTAATAAAAATACTCGAAGTGTGCTTTTTCATCGAATGTTGTGTATAGTGACAAAAATGGTATTTTTTGTGTTTGGTAATTATATGCAGAGTTAGGATCATTGCCTAATAACAATATAGATAACTATAAAGCCTATACGTTGACATTTTGAATTTGTTCTATGTGGTTGATACGATTTATATATATATATGTATGTATGTATAAACGCAAATTTAGCGTTTTGTCCTAAAATATGGTATATAATTTAGCAAAACATTATTTTAGCGATTTTATGATTGCCTAAGATGAGGAATGAATTGTTAGCGATATTCATTTTTTAACGATCTCAACAATCTCGCCAATATTGCCAAAATTCCTCGCTATAATTTTGCTTACACGGTATATCCTCACCGAAAAGCACCTAAAACAGACGGCACTAACAGAGTAGTCTATTGTGACTATGATACGTATAATAACATATTTACTGTAATTTCTGTGACGTAATCCAGCATTGCCATATTGTACGCCGTTAACTCCAGTATCAGCTTTTGTGATTTGAGTTTCTCTCTCGGTACCACAAACCAGCAATTGTTGATATAAATTGTGTGTGTGTAGAAGAAACAAACATTTTGAACATTGCATTTTCCATCCCTCACCGACGGTTTTTCCTGCATATAAAATAACATAATGCTTACGCATCTATTTGTCGCTGTACATGAATTATTGAGTGAACGATAACTTTTAAAGAGCAGAAAAATCATAGATCTCGGTGATGAAAGTCGATTAAAAATTTAAATAAACATACATCAGTGTAGTTTCCAGGTTGATTTCCTTCTTTTAGTACGGTCTTGGTGTCATTTGTTAAAATGCGCCAACTAATTTGATGAATGCCACTTTCATCATCCGATGCTGTTAATGTTACTCTAAAACAAAGAGTATTATTTGAACATGAAAAACAATGCTTCTCAATTTAAACTTTCTATCGCAAAAAAACGGAGGTAAACTGTTTGTTATCAATGAAAACCTATACATGTACTTCACTAGATCTCAGATATAATATAATTACATAAAAACTATTAGATACATGTGCATGGTTTGTGATGTTTCGATACGGCAATATATGTAGTATGAGTGTAACAGCTGTCCTCATAAGGTTACATTACCATATCATATACTCATAAATGTAACAAATGTATTCCACCGTAGATTTCATTTAAATACAAATCTGGCAGTGACGACTAAACACCAAAGAAAAAACATATTGTCAGCACTGGACGATTTTATACAGTTTGTATTGGACAAACTGATCTGGAATGGGATAATTATATGTAACAGGAAATGGATATACCTGCTCCCAAAACTATAAGTAGAATTCTTCACATTTCTAAGAAGATGCGGACTGTTTCCGGACGCTGTTTCTATAACAGGTGGTGTTGAATCAAAATACACGATAGTTGAATCAGTTTTTGAATTACCGACTGTATCAATTGCTTTTACCCATATGATTATACCGTCGCCATTTGTTCTGGTAGCATTAAATATCTGCTTCTCTGACGTAACATCGTCTACGGCTGTCCATGACGTTGGTTCAACATGACCCAAATGACTGTGTCTAAAGGCATATGAGAATTTGGTGATTCCATGGACGTTCTTTATTCCTTGTAATGTCCTTTCCCCGTACTTATCATCAAGTTCTGGGTCAACATACTTTGTTATTATATGTAAATAATCAAGTTTGGGAAATGGGTTAACAGGATTTAGCAGCTTTTCTTTCTCATGAACTTTATTTTCAAAATGCCCATTCCATCTAACCTCAATAGGAAGGTCAAGGTTGGCTTGCCACTTGCCGTGTGTCTCATTAGCAGCACTAGACACATACATCCTGGAACTAGTGTCGTTATTGATGGTGATTTCAGAGGACGGATCATATAGTACAAGGGTTCTAGCATATTCTGTGTTATTAGCACGATCTTCTACTTCTAGAACTACTGAATACATTCCTGGTTGTTTTGGTGTATAAGTAGGGACAGTTGAATTAGATGCAAACGTTTCTTGTCGGAACTCAGGATTGTAAGGGTTATTTTCTGTCAGATTCGATGTATACTTGTTCGGAACGAGACGGTATATCTCCCAGACATATCGGAAAACACCGGACAGGCCGTCATTCCATCCATTCCATCTGATTTTGATAGGAACCTAGTACAGAGAATAGTACACTATAAACAAAATTTTATAAAAGTTTCACTTCCGATTATTTAAACGTAATCATGGCATAGAATATACATTGCGAACACAGAATAGAATATTCAGTGCTTATAAGCACAAATGGTATCGTTATTGATAATCCGTTATTCAAAGTTGACAATAAAGGATAGTATTATACCCCATTTTTGTAACAACGTTTGTCATTTTATCACATGACCACTTTACAAAATACCATTTAACCCCAGGGCACCTGCCACTGCCTATTGTCTCGGTAATATCTTAATCAGAGTTAATTAGATGAAACTAAAACAATAAGGAATTACAATGACTGAGTGTAGGAAACAATTTATTAACCCAATACAAATAATAGTTCCCTACAACTAGGGCCATAAATTGTTTATTATACCGACATGCAGATTCGTCTTTATTTTCCAGAATTTTTGCTGATTTTTATCAGCTTCAGGAAGGTGAAAACGCCGTTTTCAATTTTATTATGTGTTCGGAAGACCCGTTCAGAGAGTTCTGTATCCCGAAAGATAGTTCCCAAAAGGGGCTCCGCATGGGGGAGACATGAGAGGAGCACGTGCCGATTCTCAAGCAATCCCTGAATGTGTGTCATCTATGATGTGTAATGAGAAGCATTATTATAATTTTTCTTCTTTTCCTCTAGATAACCAATCAGAAAAGAGAACGAGATAATTTTCACTTATGAAACATGTTTTGTATAATCAGCTTATACCTAAAAGTGGTTCTTACATAAATAAGACAATGATCAATATATCAATATAGAGACATATGTCAGTGTGATATAACGCTTCCAGTACCATTTGGTGCGCTTAGAAAAAAATATTATTTTGTTTTTCACTGGATCAACAGCCCAATACAGGTCATTATTAGTGCTATTTCGTTTTTGATTCCCACACTTCAATATTCTTTTAATTCGATATTCTTATTCAGCATTTTTAATATGAAATCTACAGTTTGTCATTTATTGAAAAGTATTTTTTCTTGGAAGATGTTTTAAGCTCACATTTTCCTCTGAATACAAGTATAACATGCCAGACACCGTAAGATAGTAACTACTTTTACTTCAGTTTCTATTAAGCGACTTACCCTCGTAATATCCTCTAACACTGACACTGGTTGGCCATGACACGATTTGTTCTGAATACAGTTGTATGGTTTGTAGAAGTCGAATCTAAACATCATTGCTTTTTTCATTGACTGACCAGTAAAATAGTTTATAGTCTTCACAATTTCTCTAAATCCTCCGTTACGAGCCGTGACGGTGATTGTTAAACTGAAAACAAAGCATAACATTGGATACAATTTGAAAATATGGTCTAAGTCACATTGGACCTAGGGTATCTTGTGACCAAATATGAAATATTAGTCATTGGTAACTTTTGAAACAGCAATATTTTAGTTTAATTGTGGGATAAAAATTCTGTCCCTGACATTTAAACATAATTTTTATTATTTTTTATAATAAATAAAACCTTTTATAAAGACAACTTGTCTCTAATGGTTACTTTTGCCCTCCCATTGAATGACCTTTATAAAAAAGTTTGACTGTATAATTTTTTTATTTCATGACAAAATCGTTAATGGCCCCAAACATTTGGAACACTCCGTCATCAAAATGTGAAGGGTGTTTATCTAGCAGTTATATATATATAAATATAAAAGCACGTCATTAAAAAGAAAATTAACCGCATTTCCACGAAGTCATTTCAACACTCTATTGACTTCTGTGATTTTTACTCTTTCCCGTTGATGTCTGATAGCACTTAACTGTTGTTTTCAATATTCGGAACGTTGCCCAATGACGTAAGCACGGTAAAAAATAACTCGACATAGCGACATTTTATAACACTGCAATCCCCCATCTCCAAGTCATCAATGAAATATCATAGATTAAAAGTAATGAGACAACTCGAGAAATTTATTAGAACTTTATTCAACGCAATGAATCAAACTGAAATAGAGTAATTGCCATTTTTCCAATTTCCGAGGTGAATCGCGTGGACAGTAAGTGTACGTGACAATGCAGTGATAGACGTCATATTGAATTCGAATTTCATCAATTTTTAGACTGTCATCGAGGCCAAGTACCCTTACAAAAAGTACTATAATAAAGTTAAATAAAGTAAAAGCTTTGATTTACCATGGAAACTATAAATACAATAGTTAAGTGCAGTAACTATGGTACATCAAGGCACGCAAACAACAGCAATCAAACGTCTTCTTGGAGCCGGTTTGAAAAAAGAATACTTTTTCAATCTGTGATAGGCCTTGTTTATTTGCTATAGGGCCTAGCCTAAAACTTTCTCATATAGTGGCATAAAATATAATGCGTATATATATATGTTTACAGCTTGAAGTGCTATTTTTGTGCAATATTACGCGTAATTTGATTGGCCGATATGAATATGTCTCTTGACCAATCAGATTCAACAATTCATTGGATCATACCGGCGGTCTATGAACGAAGTGTAGTAGTCAGACGGGGATCAGCTCATCACAGTACCACCGGTTTCTGTATGAGTAATACATTCTCTTGGACATGGATAGCAAATTCATGCAGAATTTTACTGTCTGTTTTGATTTTTATTTTCTATATTCCCGGTGTCACCAAAGGATTGATTTTGGATACATCGAAAGCTTTCACTTTCTTTTGACCACTAAATTCATTCCATGTAAATTTTATATTGTATGTATGTTTTAGTCTGACAGTTGAAGTCCGCACGGAGTTATTTTGATGATTTTGTTTTACCCCCCCCCCCCCCCCCCCCCCCCCCCCCCCCCCCCCCCCCCCCCCCCCCCCCCCCCCCCCCCCCCCCCCCCCCCACTGCTATCAATATGGTGCTATAAATAGAGGACGAAATTCCAGTTTATATTCCATATCTACGGTACTTGTTCAAATGTTTGTAATAATGTTCCATTTATTGACATTTGTGAGCAAAACTATTCATGTACATTTATTGTAGCAAGCAACTAAAGAGCTATTTAGACATGTTTTCGCATCAACAGCACATTTGTTTTAGATTTAGGATGAAACTTTGGTCGTGTTACTATATATTGTTAGTCTAATACAATTTTCTTTGATTTTAATAATCATAAAATAAAACGATTTTTTATTTTCACCTTAAAATATATAGCCATAATGTTTCAATTTCAACAAGTAACGGAATTTCACTAATTTAACAAATAATTTTTTATTCGAAAGAAAAAGTGTCCATTTCTTTTTATCGTCGCTTATGGAAATACCGGCCACGTCATGTGCCTTCCACCTCACCCCTGTTAATACTCTAAACCGTAAACACCGATTTTCAGATTTCGTATATCCCCTGGATGTCGGGAAATCATTATTTTGATTTATAGCGAGATAACCCATGGGCATTCACTCGGTGCAATGATGATGATGATGATGTGATGTAATTGTGGAAATATAAATTTTACATCATGATTCGAGGAATAAAAGCGATTCTGAATGTGTAAATATGTAGGTACGTGGTGTATACGAACAGAACGATGCTACCTATACGTCACAAAGATCAGAAAGCGCTGACTTCTTCACTTCTATTTGAATGTTTGGACGCTTTAGATTATTTTACCGTAATAAAAAGCCTGTACTTCGGACTTTTCCTATTATAAAACTGTATTTTTTTTAAATATTCAGGAAAACATAATAAATTATTTAATTTTAAGCACAACTTGTCAAAAGGGCGAATCATCCCTTTAAGTTACAGTTTTGAATGCCCTGAAGTCCGCAACGGGGTAGCCGTTGGGTAGGGAAATGTTGTTTAACAATATTAATCTGGGTACATTCTTTTCACTAACCAACTAACAAATACAAGTGCAGTATTATTCAGATATTTAATAATGCAGATTTGCTATGCTTTCGAAAGGGCAATATCACAAATTATTTATTTCTTTTAAATATTGCAAATGTAATTACTTTTGATTTAAAGAGTGACTCTTTATAGCACGTTTCCATAGAAACGAAGTCGGTGACATATCAATTTTATTTTCTTATATCAATGACAATAACAATGTCTTTGTAATATTACTTTTCGATAGAAAAGTTATATGTGTAAATGCGTCATTTTTATATTTTTTGTTGCCATGGCAACCATTTCAATTTAAAACATTAGAGTAAAAATGCGGTAATTTTTCATATTTATGTATATCTTTACTGAATGAGGTTTTAATATTGTGTTCAATTGATATAATAAAATAATTTGGACACTTTAAATTTCATTATTTTGATAAATTTGGATAGGAAAATGATTAAATACATAATTGTGATAATCTGTTATTTTTCATGTTTTTGACACAGTTTTGCAAGAACGGTCAATTTTCAATAAAATTTCATTTTATGCTAGAGCTTTCCTTTCCGTCTTCTGTCGTATCTCCTTTGCAAACCTTACATTAATAAAAGTTCTGTAAAAGCCAAAACATTTTTTAAAGATGGTCAATATATAAAACTACAAAATTCAAGGAATCTAAGATATTTTTACTTTTTAAAACCATTTGTGTATCAATTTTTGAAGCAGTTTTTAAATTTTATTTGGTAGATGTGTTTCAGAATAAAATAAAAAATGAATTTCATGAAAATCTAAATTATCAAATTTATCAAAATATAAATGATTGCAAATAAATAAGACGTACTTGTCGCCATGCTCTAGGACTCGGTCATACTCTGTTTGAGTTATGTTGCAGGTAAAAACACCAGTTTCTGGATGACGACTTCCTGGATTTGATTTACACTGTGTTGTATTTCTCAAACTTAAATGAGGTGTTGACGAAGCTGACAAGTAAAATAGAATAAAATATAAAACTAAAAAAATGGCAAAGTCATGAAGTGTCCTACCAAAGACTTTTGTTGATGAGAAGGAAACCTTACAAGGGCTAAAAAATTATCACAAGTGTAATTTGAATGGGTTTTATTTGTGTCGTATGCATTTCACGTCCTCCATCCGTTAGACTTAAAAAGTAATGACAACAAAAAGAAAAATTATTTTTAGAGCTAAGGTCACGGTCAACATCATGCGGGGTCCTAACAGATACAAAAGCTGTTTTAAAAATATGGGTACGGTCAAGGTCACAAGGTTCTTGAACCTGGTGTCATTTGCTGGGATTGTATTTGTGAAGTACGGTATGCATGCCAACTTTAATACAAAGCTTCTTTCTGTTGTGGTGCAAAACTTATGGCAACAAATGAGAAAAGCTATTTTTAGTGCTAAGATGCACGGACAACACAGAGATTTGTTGAATAATTTAGGGTCTTGGCGAGGCTTCAACAGTATGGTACACCTGTAAGTGTAAGGCGACATGGTGGTTCTGCGGTTGATGATCATATTTCTGGTTATACAGGCTGGAAAAAATCGTTCTGAACTTCCGGGGTCCGTGTTTCAACCAAAACCATACGCACACGTTTGCACAAAGTGATCTTCGATCGAGAAGACCATGCATACGGATCCCGTTGTCTAAAAAACACCGCCAGCTACGATATGCTTGGGCCGTGGACCATGTTGGCTGGAGCATAGACTATACGGATAGGCGTGCTGGAATATGGCGAAGGCGAGGGTAAAGAATTCATGCTGCAACATTGCTAAACACGAACGGTATTGCGGATGCTCAATAATGGTCTGGGGTGGAATCAGTTGGGAACGACGCACTGACCTCGTTGTCCTTGCCTTGACTTGCAAAGAGGGTGAATTACTCGTTTGGACTGGCCAGCCCGATCCCCTGACCTAAATCCCATTGAGCAGATGTGGAATTAGTTACATGTCCTAATTTTAGCCCAACCAAGAAGCACCAAGAAACTTGTCGCCTCCCTTGTAGAAGAGTGAAATGCCATTCCACAAGCGGTGACACAAATTCTAATAGGGGCATGCAACAACTGTGTCAAGCTGTCATCGATAGCAACGGGTCACATACTCGTTATTAAATCCGAATTATTTCTATCAATAGTTTATTTTTTATTTTTTTTTTTTTTTTGGCAAATATTTTTTTTTTCGCATTTATCAACATACCCATCTCTAACATCATCCGATTCAAATTTTAAATAAAACCCGAAAACACATTACAGTTGTTAAAACATTTGTCTAAATCACTAATCAGGTGCATTAAATAAATAAAACTAATAACTGGCTTACAACAAAATATATGTACATACACATTATTGTACAATAACAAATAAGAGCTATACACAGACATAAAAATTCTTATATGCCCATATATTTTGTAAAAATAAGGTCAGATCCTGAAAGAATTTTGCTGACATTTAATTTTTTGAATTTTTAATGAATTTTTCAAGACTTCAAAGATGAAAGGTGGGTTAATTTTTCAAAATGTCAGTTTCTTCTTCGAAACTGCTGAAGGGATTTTGATGAAACTTTATAGATAGCGACCACTCAAGGTCTTCTATCAAGTTCATTCATTTCAGCCAGATCGGCCCCGGGGTGGATCCATGATGGGGCAAAAGAGGGGGTACCCCTCTTTGTAAATCTTCTTCTCCAGAATTGCTGCATGGATTTAAAAACTAACTGCGTCTGGATGATCTACAAAGATGTATGATTAATGTTTGATAATTTCGTAGAAATCGGAAAATAAGTTTCTGACGTCTTTTTACACATTGTCATTGTCATTCATTTTTTATTTCTTTGATTTTATCCCCATTTCTTCATCATGATGCACTCATTTTATGGTTTTCACGGTTAATAAGGTAGAGAAATGCTTTTCTGAGAGAATGTTCCTAAAATTTAGTTTTTTAAATTTTTTATGAATTTTTGAAACTGCAAAAAAGGAGGCTTGATCTTTAAAACCGCTGAAGGGATATTGTCAAGGCTTTAAAGGAAGCAAATATTCATTTTCCCCTACCAAGTTTGTGTTTAAGATCAGTTAGAATCAGAGGTGGATCCAGGTGAGGCAAAGTATTTTCATTCATTTTTTAGTCTCCCCCACTCTCAAGGTGTGTTATAATAATTTGTAAATTGAGATTCCCATATTTGTACCAACACAGTTCAGGCAAGCGATGTGGCCGATGGACCTCTTTTTTTGTTATTGTAATCAATATCTAATAGTAAAAAACATTTCAAAAACACAGGTATATATATATGTATATGCGTCCACTTACCAGATTTTCGTTCGTGAATGTGTGTGTGTGTATGTGTGTGTGTGTGTGTATGTGTGTATGTGTGTATGTGTGTGTGTGTGTGTGTGTGTGTACAATGATGAGAACACTGTTGATGCATGTACTACATTATTACTTACATCCTCTGTTGACCTTGGTTAGAAGTAGTTCCACCTCTCCACCAGTTATTCCTAGTGACGTTTCACCAATATATCTCGGTTTGACACTAATTTCAGGAGGATTATAGACAGCCTGAAATTGAACGCTGACGTAGTTGTAGTCTTTCTGGTTCAACCATCTAATGTCAGTTTCCATGGAATTCGGATCAGAGGAATCGGCCATATATCGGTAAAGTTCTCTCTTCTTCAAGCGTTCAATATTCGCTATAAATGCAGTACACTGTACAATATCCGGTTTTTGACTTGTAGTCACTGTGTAAACAATACAGATAAATAAATTAAACTGAGTTTCCAAGCACCAAATAGTTTCTTCGTTTTCACACTAGCAAAATTGCAATTAAAGAGTTTATCCACCACAAACTTGAATAAGGATAAAGGACTTAAATTTGATATGAATTATAATGCACTTACATTCACTACAGAGATGTGTTCCTCCGCTCCCTGTGAAACCACTTTGACAAGTGCAGGTGTCTGGGAAAACGCAATGTCCGGGGAAGCAAGGTACCAAATGAGAACATGTTACTAAAACACATGAAAATAAAACTAATTAATTATTTACCCAACATCTAAATACATTGACATATCATTAATTTGGTTTTAAATATTAAGAATGAATACTCAACTATGTTTATAAAATTTATTTATAATACAATACCAGTGAGGGTTCTTTAACGTGCCGAAACCTACTGTGACATGGGACCTCAGTTTTTACTGTCTAATCCGAAAGACAGGAAACCAACCAGCCGCCGGCTGGACTCGAACTCATGACCTTACGATCAAGAGTCTAGCGCGCTACCGACTGAGCCAGGCCGGCTGTAGTATACTAGTATTAAGTAATTAAGATTTAGATTTATGTATGAATAAGTTATATTTAAGTATATATATTAATTATATAAGTAGACATTTATCACTGGTATGGTTTGTGAAGTAAAGACGCCCAAAATTGTTTAGCATTTTTAAAGCAATGAAATACAAGAGCACAAATAATTTACAATTCTAAACTCGCAAGAAAAACATTCTACTAAAGAATTTGTATAAAATGTTTACATAGTATAGTCATATTCATAAACATGGCGGGGTAGGGGTCTCGTGTCCAGGAAAAGTTTAAATTTTAGGTAAAATTTTTAAAAGTATACTGGCGTTAATAATTGTTTCTACTTGCCACCATACCCTTGCCATATGATACCTTCCCGTATTGGAATATTTGATTTTCTATTCTAAATAATTCAGGTCAAATATACAATGAAATTTATGAAAATGGCTTTAAACACAGTTAAACACAATATGCAAAATAAGTTTAAAATTATATTGACCTACCTTGTTGACAGGCTGATCCTGTAAACGGTTGTGCACATTTACATACACCTGGACTGATGCATGTTCCATGTAAACATTTCGGAGAACATATTGCTAGAATAAAATTTTCATGTTACAGAATTTGATGTTTATGTCGAAATTACAGTTAAATATATATAATAATAGATATTGTAGACAAACAGTTGAAACTGAAACACACTGTCATAGATACAAGTTATAGTCGTTTAAAGGAGAGATATTTTAATACATTTTTAGGATAGGATATTTTAAAAAAATAATGAATTTTATCATCATCTTATATACATGAAAAGCTGTTTTAGATAGCTATTTTAAATAAAAGAGTATCTGGTCATCGATTTGAAGTTAAAAATGGGGGTGACCAGATATTCTATCGACATTTCAACTCCCCTGACCATTCCATTTTGTCTATGAGAGTGCGTAGAATTGAAATATAATATACCACTTGACAAACAATCCCACCTTGAGTACCCCTTTCAGTTTAAAAAGTGAACAATATGTGGATTCGGCAGCTTGGCACTACATACCCCTATGGATGTAATGATAATATCCAAGGTGTGGGAAATTTGTTGAGCCCAAAGTGTAGCCATGTCAATGTGATGGAACTTTTTTATTCCAACGTCAGACGTAAACGAAGTCGCGGGCAACGTTCATACAACAGACCTAACATACATGATGTCACTTTTTCATCTCTTTTAACTTACGTTAACAAAAAAGGGTTTTCATCACATTTGCAGCAAACTTTATTCTATTCCTTTTAGACTTCTTAATGAACTTTTTTCATGAAGCAAAAATGAACCCCCTAACGGACTCTTCAACCCCGGAGTACACACTGAACTCCGTTATAATGGACATTGCTTATCACAGACTGTTCAAGTCTACACCCGTTACTGACGATGAATGTTCTGAGCAGACACGTCTTTTCCTTAAACTTAAATTCACAAATAACGGTATAGACGCTTTAAACATAAGCAATGTTCTAAATCACAAAAAAGTTCAGTCCTGTGTTCCGCCATATTTTAAATTTAAGACCACCTTGCATTTCATAAAGCTATACATCCAGCATCGCATCCAAGTTATTCAATTACAAACGGGTTTTGCAGTGCCTAGACATCAACCATCTTCTACATAACACCGGCACGTGTTCATGTGCATCACCTCCCTCCAAATATAATGCTATAGGACATGTCATCACCGGCTATGTCTCTATTGTTGAAAATTAAACCCTTTCCTTTAAACTTAGACATTTTACTTACTATGGACACGGACGGGAAATTAACATCTAAGCAATACCACAAAGGCTTTCCCATCGTTAATGTTTCACATTTAAGTAGTAATATCCCACAATCACCCGCATATGGAGTTTATATTTCACAAATGATCCGATATGCCAGGCCGTGTTCAACATATGAAAATTTTATATGCAGAGGTAAACTACTCACTGACAAATCATTGACACAGGGATATCGAAAACCGCATTTGATGTCAACGATCAGCAAATTTTGCGGTCGGTATAATAATCTTGTTTGCGACTACTCTGTTTTGCTAAGTGAAATATTGAGTTACCTGTTCGATGGCGGTTGTTGAGACGTCTGTACCAATTATTACGAGGATTCGTTCCTCGCGTATTTCATTTTAATTTGATGTGGACTCACGGTGGGTGTGATCGGTCGACAGGGGATGCTTACTTCTCCATGGCACATGATCCCACCTCTTGATTTCAAGAGGTCCCTGTTTGTCCATTTTACCAGATTTGTACCTATATACTGGGCATTCCAGTGATTTATACCTTGGTATCTGAGACTTTTTAAATTAGTTCTATATTAAATAAATAAATAAATAAATATTTGTTATATCCTTTACATTAATGTACAGATATTTACGTTCAGTGCAATAGTTCCCTTTCCATCCAGGGCAGCAATAAGAACGTCTTTCATAACGTGTCCGTATAACAGTTCGGTGACTCGAACTACAACATAAAAGAGTATCATTAAAAAACCCAGGTACAAAAGAAAAGTAAATAGTACATTGAAATGGTAATCTTTTTCATGTTTCAAAGACAGAAATTGAAATATAAAGCGTTGTGGTGATGAACAACGATTTCTCAATTGCCTTTACTTCAATTGAATATCTTTACAAAAAGTATCATTCTTTGAATAGCATGAATAAGTACGATGATGAGGTCTTGGTGCATCAATAGCAAAACAAAACCTCTGTAACAGCTGCCTTAGATCAAGTCTATATTCAGCAAATAGATTGATAAGTTCGAACCTAGTAAGGTGTAATTCCCTATATTTTGGATGGTTTGGAACAAATATTTTCTAAATCACATTAAATCATCTCTATAGTAAATACATACCACCACCACCAGGTATGCCTATCACAGTATGTATATCTGTAGTAATGCGTGATTTGCCTGTAGCACGTCCGCGAACTGAAACACATAAATTAATTACTTGGCATGAAGTTGTTCACTATCCCCACCAACAATAACTATAAATAAATGATTTTATGGATTCAACAGGTCTATCTGCATATCCGTACAGGTCACCTAATCATTTGGTCATACAATCATTTCAGTCCATCCTTTGAAAAAGGTGAGTACGTATGCAAAGTTTGAAAACATGTGCGAGACCAGTTTTCTCTAAAATTGTCCACATGTCTGACATGGTCAAAATTATTGCCATACTTCAGGACACAAGGCAGCATTACAGCATCGCTTTTGTTTCAAAGGGAATACTAAGCGAACATTTGAACTACCGATAACATAAAACGTAATGAAAAATTAAATTTTGTATTTTCTGTTGTTCTGCTTTAGCAACACCCATTAACCAACTGACAGGGCTTGGGAATTTTTGACAGGCCTTTGTAAGTAAAATTGAAGAAGTACCAATCGATAATCAAAACTCAAGTCCATTATAACACGACGAATTAGATGTGCAAATGGTCTCAATATAAAGAACAACAACGAATCCCAAACGGGATAAGACCAGGTGTCCGGAAGGACACAGCGTCTTCTGCTGGCATGCCACACCCGTCGCAAATGTTCCATGGAAACCTTTCTAGTTCGATGAACGGGTCAAATTCGGTAAAAAGGTCAAGTGTGGTGATAAGGTCAAGTTCGGTGAAAA
Organism: Atrina japonica; assembly: GCA_030159075.1. NCBI lineage: Eukaryota > Metazoa > Mollusca > Bivalvia > Pterioida > Pinnidae > Atrina > Atrina japonica. The sequence continues at coordinate 90,756 of BROG01001170.1, forward strand.
GCATGACTGGTGAAACGGAGTCACTGTCTGTGGCCGTGATCCAGAATACTATCTAATATCTCTAATATCTCTAAGAGGGGAACTTCATAATGATTTATGAGATCCCCGTATCGACCATAAAACTTCTTAAACGACGACTCCAAGCGTTCAACAACGTAACCTTGTGTAAGTAGTTTATTGGCTAGTCGTTTAGCTCTCAGAATAAAACATTCATAAGAAGAGCATGCCCTGGCATAACGTATACGTTGTGAAATGAAAACGCCATAGGCAGGAGAAGATGGAATATTACTACTTAGAAACGGGAAGTTTGTGATATGGAAATTGAAATCGTCTCGTTTGTCATAGAGGGATGTGTGAAGTTGACGTCTTTTCTAATCGACAGGAGTAAATCTAGGTAAGAAGCAGATGTGTTGCTCTCTGTCGTCTCATCGATCTCTAGGTCAACAGGATACATCTGGCTGAGGTAATTCCGAAATTCTGAATTATTTATGGACAGAACATCGTCGATATACCTGTAAGTAAAATTGAACTGAGATTGAATTGAGATGCTAACTGTTTGTTTCCTTTGGAGAGCAGAGACTGTATAAATTCATATGAATACAAAAATATGTCAGCCAAGAGAGGTGCACAATTGGTACTCTTTGGAATGCCGACAATCTGTTGGAAAACGTTTCCCGCAAAAACCACGAAGATGTTGTCGACAAGAAATCCCAACATCTTGATAATATCGTCTTCAGTGTACTTGTTATTGGAATCAGTGTGTTCCTTGACAAAATAAGGTTCTTCATGATCTAACACCAAATATTTATATCTGCGATTTCCATTTTGGTAAACAAAAGATTTTGTATAATAGATGTTAATCTGTTTTTTGAGTTTTTGATGAGGGATTGTTGTGTAAAGGGTCGAAAAATCAAAAGACTTGATGCTTGTAATATGTTTGAAATTTGGAGATTTGGAATGTTCCAACAATTCCTTTGAATTCTTTGGGATTGACTCCGCTTCTTGAGTAGGCCGTTATACAGTACTTCTGAAGACCTTGCTTAATATGTGTTAGACGTTTGGTAAGCAAAATAGATAAGGGCTTGGTGTAACGTTTAGATGACCCCGCAAGGAAGCGGTGCTTATAGGGATTTTTGTGCATCTTTGGAATCCAATAAATATATGGCAATTCAAGTTCCGTGTCACTTGTGGATATTCCAAACGAAGCGAGAACGGATTTATGATTATCTAATATTTCAGAGGTAGAGAAATCGGTTAGAGAGTATGTAGGATTTCCAGGAAGCGTTTTTAGTAAAAGTTCCTCTTGTAGGATGCTGAAGTAGTATCGCCTGCAGACAAATGTGAAGTTGTTAGATGCTTTGTCAGTAGAAAGGATGATAAAATGTTCATACAGACGGGAAAGTTCTCTGACAACATCAGGGTCACGAAAAATTGAATTGTGTTTTTTGTTGACACAATGTTTAAGTCGTTGAATTCTTCGTTTAAGAACATTACTGATCGACTTAATCCACTCCGATTAAGTTACTATATTACCTGACGTTTCTATCATTGGATTCCTTCCTTCTATGTACCATTTTAGCAAAATTGACTCTTCCATAACTTCTACCATTGAATTTTGAAAATTTACACCCACTTCGGTGAGCATTGTTGTTTACTTTGGCAAATCAATTTAGAATTGGATTAAACATTTCAAAATAATATCATAATATTGAATCATCGATAGATGAAGGTTGGACCTTGTCATCATCTTTTGGAATCAAACTTGGCTGTTGTCAGGGTTACCTGTCATCATGTAACTGGTCTATTTAATGTGCAGAAACACTGGCAATATAGGTGTTAGTATTACAATATGTTGATGACACTTCTTTAGTTTTAAATGTATAGAAAATTAATTACAAGCGTCAATTGAAGAAATTAACTTTTTAAAAACATATCTCGACTTTAAAAATCACTTACGCTGAAACAGATAATATGGATTGGTAGCAAAAAATATAGTAACGACATTTTTTGTGAAAAACATCATTTACAATACGACAATGCAAGATTTAATATTTAGATAATGAATATGATGTCGACCTTGAAAAAATATAAAACGACAAGAAACTAGTTAACAAGAGGCCCAAGAGGGCCTCAATCGCTCACCTGAGAACCATCTACAAATGTGGAAAGAAGACCAAGAAAAATATGTACATGTAGGTGATCTGGCCAAGAAACATAAATATTGCTGTTTTAAGAGTTTCATAAAAAAAAATTCGGCAAAATTCTTGCACAAAAACATATCGTTTTGAGCACTATAACTTTGGTAGTATGTTCATAATATCTATATACAAGTAAAACACTTTAATGCATCATTGTGAATGCAAGAAGATATAATTGAGGAAATCATGCAAAAATTAATGAAAACGACAAAGTCCAAAATTATTATTCCGATTTCTATGAAAAATACAAACTTGAATCATACATTCATGTAGATCACTCAGAAACAATCCGTTTTTCAATTCATGCTGTGGTTCTGGAGAAGAAGATTTTTAAAGAGGGTACATTTTGGGACCTATTCTGTCCCGCCCTTGATCCACCCCTAAGCAAATCTGACTGAAAATTACAAATTTGGTAAAGACTCTTGAGCACAAACTGCAAAGTTTCGACAGATTTTCTTCAGTAGTTTTGAAACAAAAGCTGATAGTGTGAAAAATGCACCCGCTTCTTTTTTGCAGTCTTAGAAAATTCATAAAAAATTCTAGAAATTAAATTTCTGTAAAATTTCATCACCTAATTACAAGTAAAACATATAAAATGAATGCATCAAAATGAATGCAAGGGGAGATAATTGGGGAAATCATGCAAAAATTAATGAAAATGACAAAGGCTGAAATGACCTCAAAAACGCGTCAAGAATCAATATTCCAGTTTTTATGAAAAATGCTAACTTAAATTATACATTCATGTAGATCACTCAGAAACAATCCGTTTTTCAATTCATGCAGCGGTTCTGAAGTTTTTGTTTTAAAGAGGGGTACCTTTTGGTACCTATTCTGCCCTGCCATGGATCCATCCCTGGGCCAATCCGGCTGAAAACTACAAAATTGGTAAATTACTTTGAGCACTTGAGCACTGTCAAGTTTCGTCAAAATCCCTGCAGCAGTTTCAGAGAAGAAGTCGAAAATATGAAAAATTTACGGACGGACGCCGGACGACAGACTTTCGGCTTAGGTGAGCTAAAAAGCGCTTCTAACAATTTTAAAAAGAGGGTTATAACCCCCATTGGAACTGCATTCTCTCCCTTGCGCTCCACATGAATCAAATTTGTTTGCTTAGAAGTAAAGTTTTTGGTTTCATGCACCAATTACATTTGCCTGTAACAACATTTTCTTGAAAAATGGTTTCATTACACTTCTGTACTTTTGATGTTAGCTGCTCGTTCACATATTCCCGTTTCCTCTTTTTACTTTCAAATGGACTCGTGTTTTCTTTATGAATATTCGTATGTCTTTTAAAATTATCTTTTCTGTTGAAGGTTAATCAAGATCTTGACATTTCTTTATTAGATTTCTAGACGTTGGACATATAAATGCGGGTACAACATAACATAAATTCATATTAGTGAATACACGGGGAGACACTAAACGAAATCATACAAAAATGAATGAAAATGAAAAAAACTCTTAAAACACCTAAAAATACAAACCGCGTCGCGTCAAAAGTGAATCATACAGATGTAGATCACTCGAATACAATCTGTTTTAGTTCATGAATTGGTTCTGGAGGAGAAGATTTTTGTGAAAGGGAGATCTGGATCAATTTTGCCCCACCCTGAATCCACCCCTCAGCTGATTCGGCCTAAAACACAGACTTTCTAGAAGACCTCGAGTACTTCCTTTATGTAAAGTTTCATCAAAATCCCTTCAGTGGTTGTGAAATACAAGCTGATAATGTGATAAATTACTACATCCTATTAATAAAATCATGAAAATTCTAAAAATCATATTTCGGAGGTAAAAAGCTTTAGAGGCAATATTGTGGAACTTTATAGGAAAAACATTATTGTTTTTGTCTTGGCAATTCTATCAGATGAAGGTGGGAATTTGTCATCATCTTTTGAAATCAAACGCGGCTGCCGTCAGGGTTTTCTATTATCATGTCCATTTAATGTGCAGAAATACTGGCAATATAGATGTGAGTATCACAATTTGCTGATGATACTATTTTAGTTTGAAATGTATAGAAAATTTAAAATGACAATCGTCAATTGAAGCACTTAACGTTTTGCAAACATATCTGAATTACTTATGCTAAAACACATATAATATAGATTTGTAGCAAAGAAATAGTCATGACAATTTCTTTTTATTTACAATTGGACAACGCGAGATTTATCATTTTTATATTGAATATGATGTCGACCTTGACAAAATATAAAACGACAAGAAACTACTTAAAATAAAAAGTACTTCAAATAATTTGAAAAAGACGGTTTTAGCCCCAATTGATAAATTAACTGTAGTTGAAATCTAAAATCTGAAGATACTGATCATTAACATTTTCCAGTTGATAAACTAACTGTAGATAAAAACTAAAATCTGAAGATACTGATCATACACATTTTCCAGTTGATAAACTAACTGTAGATGAAAACTTAAATCTGAAGATACTGATCATTACCATTTCCAAGCCTTACATTGGAATATCTTTATATTGTATTCACAAATAATTGAAAGTAGTTACGCCAAGAAATTAATGAAACATCGAAATATTTACCTTACTTCTTGAAAGGCAAACAACAACAAAGCTAATGATATAAAACGTTTCCTCATTATAGACGGTGTTCTATCTAGTATCCTTAAACATACGATTTATGAGATGAGATAAAAAGATCCCACGGTAGAAGACAAAATGTTTGGACACTTTTTCAGACAGTTGCATTCGAGGATAATGACACAACATTTGATAACAGACGAGGAAGTTTTAAAAAGATCTATTATTTATCTTTATACCTGGAGAAATCTAAATATAACCAATGATGTCATTGGTTGTGCACCTGTACGCATGTATTATGTATAGTTAAGGAGTTTTCGGGCAATATTTAGAAGACATTGTACTCTTAAAGTACTTCTTTAAAGGCAAACACCAAAAAAACTAATGATATAAAAAGTTTCCTCATTATAGATGGTGTTCTAGCTAGTATCCTAAAATAACGGTTTATTCAAATCATAGTTAGGTAAAAGTAAAATTGTTCTGACACTTTTAAAGCCAGTTGTATTCGGGGACATTGGCAAAACATTTGACAACAGGAAGTTTTACAAAGATATATTATTTATCTTCTTACCTGGAGATATAACAAATGATATCATAGGTTATGCACTTTCTAATAAAATTTTCACATGGAAACGAAAGATATAAATATACCAAATAAAAAAAAACAAAAAAAACAATTCCAATTGTCAAAGGGGAAATGAATCCTATCATATGTATGCACATCACACTCAATGTTATCACAATAATTTGAAGTAGATAAAGATATAAACACCATAGGGACCACAAAGTATTAACATTCAGAAGGTTTAGTAGATATGTTGTAATTTTAATCAGGAATTATCTAGGATTTATAGTAAACTATGGTGACAAAAGTGAATAACATTTCATTTTTTTAATTTGATATTAAACCACATTTTTTAAAAACTTTAAATGAGAGTCATTTCCCAAAGGTGCATTTACATGCATAAAACATCTGATATTCCTGTATGTTTTGTGACAATTAGGTCGGGTCCAGCGTGGTATGCATATACAAATAGAAAGATGAATCAATCAAATGCAAATGATTAATTGCCAAACTGGGTTTCTCAAGAAATTATCACAAACTACATAGATTTCTAGAATTTTTATGACTCTATACATTTCTTTTGTTATTGTATATCAGTGTAAATACATGTAGTAATAAAAGAATAGAATATTTTTTTTAAAAAACATAGTTATTACATCTTTAAGTCAGTTCCATCAAACATGAACCAAAAACTCTATATACCTACCGTTTCATTGTGTAATTGATCATATATTTTTAAAATCTCTTGTCAAGATTTAGCAACTTTTACGAAAAATTATTTTCTCTTTCTCTTTTTCCTATTTACATATGTCTCCTGCAAAACTTATCACTACAATAACGTGAAACAATGGAAATCTATGTATAACACAAACACAGCAACTTCAACACATTCATGGTTAATAGTCAAATTGAATAGAAAGTAACTTTGTAATATTTGTTTGAAAACAATGCGGGTTCATATGAGATATATCAAGAAAAATATAGCTTCCTCACAGTAATAATTTTTATTTGTATATTTATCATATAAAAAGCACATATTCCAAAGTATCTAGATTGCTCTAATTGTAAACGACGAAGAATAGGCTTGTCATTTAAAAGTCATATGTCACTTTTGTTTATTATATTAAAACCATAGTTAAGGCCCCTTCTAAGTTCTTCAGTTTTGTTTGGCTGCCTACATCTATACAGTCTGACCAATGTTCGAACTTTATGTCTGGGTTATTTCAACAGGCTAGATATTAAGGAGTATAAGTCCAGTGGGACGCGTTCATCAGACCCTTAAAACTACGATGAAAACGTATTGTTACAAGTATCAGAGGACTGTGATGAAGAGGTCTATTTTTTGCTATTTGCGGCACGTGAAGTAATTCAGGAGTCTCATGGGTTCAGTCCCTTGAATTTGTTTTTGGTCATTGAGTCAAGGGATCTTTCAACTTTTCAAGAGAAGTGGTAGAATGAGACTAATGACATGAATCTCTTGGAGTATGTGTGTAAATTTAAAGAACGATCACATAAGGCGTGTAAATTAACACAAGCCAGTTTGAAGAGTTCTGAAGTCAAAATGGATGTATGGTATAACAAAGATGTCAGGAACCGAACTTTTAAGCCAAATGTTAAAGTACTTGCATTTTGTCGGTTCCTAAACATCTATTACAAGGTAGATACTATGGTTCATGTCAAATTAAGATTAATGACTTAAATTATGGTATAAAAGCACCTGGTCAGCGTAAAGAAAAAAGATTGTGTCATATTAACATGTTAAAAGAGTATTATGAAAGAAATCTTGTAAAACCTGTTTCCACCTAAGCCACAGTTAGCAATATTGTGTTGATTTCTCGAAGGACTGTTATCAGAGTCCACTTGAAAAATTTCCGAAATTCTCGCCATCATTGACGACAATTAGAACATATGAATGCGAACAAGAAAGTACAAACAAGAGTTTTGATACGTAAATGTGTGGAAATATTTCCTGACGTTCCTGGAAATTCTAACGCGGCTGTTCATGACGTAGAAATAGGCTCCAATATTTTCAAAACAGTTTAAACTTACTGTTGATGCAAGTAATGTAGGAGTCGGGGCTACTTTATTTCAAGAAGGTAGTGACAATGTAATCAGATTTATTTGTTATTTTTCTAAGAAACTGACAAAGAGTCAAAGAAATTATTCTACAAGTGAGAAAGAGTGCCTTGGTTTGTTGATGGCACTACAATATTTTGATGTTTATTTGATTGTTAATTTGCACCCTGTTCTTACATATACTGCTCATAACTCTGTCACCTTTCTTAACAAAATGTTAAACAAGAATCAGAGACCTACAAGGTGGAGTTTGTTGTAACAAGAGTATGATCTTATTATCAATCACATTAAAAGGGAAAAGACAATGGTTTGTCACTTAAATGTGATTGATTTATTTCATAAAGCTGCCATCGACACGTTGAGATAATCTAATTAGTTATATCGACCAGGTGTGATAATTAATCATGTTATATTATTTAACGACTTAATTTTGACAACATATTCGCATAAATTATGTCGACATAACCTCATATTTTTCTCAACATGTCAACATATTGATATGGACTATATCGACATAATGTGACCAGATTATATTAACATGTCGACAAAAGTGGTATTGTATGACATTATATTTTGCGCAGTAAAACGGCCACATTATATCGACAAGTTTTGAGAATCAACACATTATGTCGACAAGTTGACATTCTGTAGTGATATTAGAACTTACTTCGGTTATTTATTGTGCAAAAGTTTTACAGAGTTATTTAATTGCATGAAAAATAAAATAGTTATTTTATATTATCATCAGTTCTGGAATCCAGAAATAAATACTTCTCAGAGCTTTTAAATTAGGGGTAGAATTTCTACTATCTAGTTTCCGGATTTCAAAATAGAAAATACATGTTCTTTTAAAAATTATTTTACATAATGCAGTCGCCATGTAGATATGAAAACATCATGATATTCTTGAATATTTGAAAAAGTAAAATACATGTATTTCTTTTTGTAGACGTTAAAGGTTTGATCCATCAACGCTGCATCAACATACTTTTAATTTGGTTATTTCAAAATGATTGATAGCAATTGATACAAAATATTTTTACTAATAAGTCTGCTTGAATGAAGTAATGTTATCAGATAAATAGAAGTACAAAAATATTCATTTATTCCCAACTTATTGTATCAATGACATAAATCGACAAAGATTTCAGTGCGTTTAAAACATTTTAATACCAGATTTCGTGTTTTCAATTACATTGTTTATTTTTTCACCAAAATTTTAAGTTAATCTGCTAGTATTTGGCTTATATAGATTTATAGATTTGCAGTAATAGAACTGGGAACGGATAGATATGCTGATGACACTTGTTTATATTTAAATGTATAGAATTTCATTAGAATCATCAATTGAATTTTATGCTAAAACACATAATATGGATTGGTAGCAAAATTAGTAAAATCATCATTTACTTTAACACAATGTAATATTTATTTTTTTAATATTGAATATGATTTTAACCTTAAAAAATATAAAATGACAAGAAATCAATTAAAATAAAAAGTACTTCAAACAATTTGAAAAAGAGGGGTTTTATCCCCTATTGGAAAACTAACTGTAGATAAAAACTGAAACTTAAAGATACTGATCGTTAACATTTCCAAGCCTTACATAGGAATATGTTTACATTTGCACACTTGTAATGTAGATAGGAGTTTCGAGCAATATTTGGAAGACATTGTACTCACAAATTATTGAAAGTAATTAAGTCAAGAAATTGATGAAACATCGAAAAACTTACCTTATTTCTTGAAAGGCAAACACCAACAAAGCCAATAATATAAAACGTTTCCTCATTATAGACGGTATTCTAGCTAGTGTCCTTAAACATACGGTTTATTCACATCAAATGAGATAAAAAACCTACAGTTGAAGTCAAAATGTTTGGACACTTTTTCAGACAGTTGCATTCGAGGACAATGGTAAAACATTTGGGAAGTTTAAAGATTTATTATATATCTTCTTATCTGCAGAAATTTAAATATAACCATCGAGAGCATAGGTTGTGCAAGATCCAGATATGAACACCACAGGGACCAGGGTTTAGTAGATACTCAGGAATTTTATTTATCTAGGTTTCTATAGTACAGTATGGTAAGTGAATAACATTTCATATTTATATTTATTTCATTTTATATAAAACATATTTTCAAAACATTACAGAGCCGGTCTAGCTATATCGGTAGCGCGCTCGATTCTTGATTTAAGGTCGTGAGTTCGAGTCCAGCAGACGGCAGGTTGGTTTCCTGTCTTTTGGATGAGACAGTAAAAACCGAAGTCCCGTGTTACAGTAGGTGTCGGCACGTTACTGCTCAATGGCCGTAAGTGTCGAGCATAGGTCAAAATTTGAAGCCCGTCACCGGCATTTGGTGACGTCTCCATATGAGTGAAAGATTATTGAGTGGGACGTTAAACATTAAGGAGAGCCATTTCTCAAAGGGGCATTTACATGCATAGAAATCTTATATTCCTATATATTTTGTGAAAATAAGGTCAGGTCCAGCGTAGTAGGCATATACAAATACATGTAGTAGGATGAATAAATGAATTGCAAGTGATTAATCGCCAAACTGGGTTTCTCAAGCAATTTTCACAAAATATATAGGAATTTAAGAACTTTTATGACTGTGTACACCTCTTTTTGTTATTGTTTATCAATTATCAATTATTGTGTCAATAAAATATCAGTGAGTAGTTTACATCTGTATATGAAATATTCATATGTTGAACACCCCCTGGCATATCGGATCATTTGTGAAATATAAATTCCATATGCGGGTGACTGTGGAATATTACTACTTAAATGTGGAAAATTGACGATGGGAAACCCGAAATCGGTGCGTTTATCGTATAGTATAGTTACCAATTTTGACTAGTAATATAAAATTAAGGCACTGAAAGCTTTTTAACAGTTCCTTTGTGACACCGGTCTTTGGTTCCTATTCAAGGGGTCCGCTTCTTTTTACTTCTTACGCACTCACCATTGCCCTTGGACATAGTCCAAGGTATGAAGGGTCCGTTTTAAAGGAAGTCCCAAATTTTAGACTTGGTCTCGCAACAAAACATAAGACCATTTTCAAACAATCAATATTTGTGAGTTGCTTTCATGGCACAGCGTAGACGTACATTGTTAATCTTATGACATATCTTTGTGAATGTAGCAAGTAAACGTATTTATAAACTATCTATCTTTGAAAATGCGCGATAATCCCTTAAACATACTTGCCATATATTCAAGAAAAATGCATATCTCCCCCATGAAAAATGTTAATTTTCTTATTAAATCTTACTAAAATTAAGAGTCTCCCCATGAGATTGATAAATCTCCCCCATGAAAATGTTTCAAGGTTGGCATGTCTGCTTTAAGACTTGAATGAGAGCAGGGTTGATGGTCACTTGAGACTTTGGAATTTTATTTTTATAAAACGTGTCCATGACCCAGAATATCTCGATTGTGATGCGAACACTCTCACCGGCTGGACAACCACAACCAGTAATTACATTCGATAAGGAATAATGATTATTCATTGGTTAAAGAACTGCATGTTCGTCGATATTCTACGAGGAAACATAAAATAATTCTGCCGTTTTCTTCCCAATATCTATTTTTAAATTTGTCACCACAAATTTTCGTTTGTACAATACAACACAGATAATAGTCCTTAATATACAGTGGAACTTGTACGTAACGACCTCAATAGGGACACAAACAAGAGGCCCAAGAATTTGAAGAAGGCCTCAATCGCTCACCTAAGAACCATCCACAAATGTGGAAAGGAGAACAAGAATATGTACATGTAGGCTGATCTGGCCAAGAAACATAAATATTGCTGTTTTAAGAAATTTATTAAAAATTCTAGAGATTAGATTTCAGTAAAATTCTTGCACAAAACTATTTCTTCACCTAATTACAAGTAAAACACATTAATGCATCATTGCGAATGCAAGGGGAGATAATTGGGGAAGTCATGCAAAAATTAATTGAAAATGACAAATCTGAAAAGACCTCAAAAACGCGTCTAAAATTGATATTCTGATTGCTATGAAAAATACAAACTTGAATCATACATCCATGTAGATCACTCAAAAACAATCCGTTTTTCAAGTGCAGTGGTTCTGGAAAAGAAGATTTTTAAAGAGAGGTACCTTTTGGGACCTACTCTGCCCCGCACTGGATCAACCCCTAATCTGCCTGAAAACTATCAACTTTGTAGAGGACCTTCAGTGCTTGCTTCCAGTAAAGTTTTTTTTCAAAATCCCTTCAATGGTTTTGAAACAAAAGCTGATAGTGTGATAAATACACACACTCATCTTTTCGTCTTCTTAAAAAATTCATAAATAAAGTTTAGAAATTAAATTTCGGCAAATTTCTTGCACAAAATCATTTCTTTACCTAATTACAAGTAAAACACATTAAATGGATGCATCAAAGTAAATACAAGGGGAGATAATTGAGGAATTCATGAAAAAATGAATGAAAATGACAAAGTCTGAAAGACCTAAAACAAACGCGTCAAAAATTTATATTCCGATTTCTATGAAAAATACTAACTTGACAGCAAATATAGTCTTTGTGACTAGATGGTCTTTATACACAGGTGGTCGCAAAAGCAGGTTTTAATGTATTTCAAATCGAAGATGGGGAAATACATTACATTATTGTCTTTGCTTACTCAGATTGGTTCGTTATTTAAGATAGTCCATTGTCTGACAAGTATTTCATTTTATACGTTCTCTATCTTTATCTACAATGATTTTTTTATTTCCTGAAAAATATACATTGCAAAGTTTTAAATAGTGCATCAAAAATTAAGATGCACAAGATGTGAAAAAACTGATTTTTTTCGATTATTTGAATTGCTGTGTTCAATTTCACAAGTAATTACAAAAACACGAGTTTGACCCCATGGGCTATAAGATCATCTGTAAAACAGCACTTTCGATATCAGAAAAAACCTTGTGATTACAATTTACGACGGCCAAAAAGCTTTAAACTTTTGTTCCCAATTGAAAACAGGTTGAATCAATTTAGATTTATCAAATTTTATCTTCGAAACATTACAGAGTTTCCAGAATTTTCAACCTGCGGATTAAGTTTGCGATATCACCACACAATACTTGTGAAAAAAAACTTTCTTGTATAAAATATTATCAAAGTTCTTTTCTTAAATCCATCTTCGTTAAAACTATAGTATTGTTATTTTAGAATAGATTTGTCAAATTTTAGTTCAAACGCTAGAGTTAGATTTCCTCTTTTTGAAAAAAAAATAAATTCTGCTTTAACGTGTATCGATGCAATTTGTAGTAATAACACAAAACATTTTGTAAATTTCGATATTGAAATTCGGCTTATTTGATCTAAAGGTTTCAGTTTAGCCTAAAACCTTTATATAGAGATGTAGAACAAATTATCATTGGTTATCGGGGTCTTCCAGAATAAATTTGAAGAATTACTTTACTTTTATTCAACATATCACGAACTTTCCGTTCCTGAGTAGTAATACCTTGTCTTCTTCTGCTTATGGCGTCTTGATTTCACAACTTATACCTTACGCCAGGAGATGCTCGTTCATTAATGTTTTATTCTGAGAGTCGATCAACTTGCCAATAAACTACTCAAACAAGTTCATGGTCGATGGGACGATACCGGGATCTTGTTAAACAATACGAAGTCCCCCTCTCTTGAGCTGTTACAATGTACATAGTATTCAGGAGCACGGCCGTATACAGGGACTCCCTTTCGCCAATCAGATCTAAAACTAATTGATGGCATTTTCATTTAACTCGAAAGGTTTCTAAGTAACTATTTACTACGGATGTGTCATACGAACTTCATTTTGTCGTATTCTAATGGACGTGGAGTTTCGATTATATCCATGGGTACTTTCACTTTAGAATCCTGAATCTGGTCAGCTGTTCACGTGCGGGTCAAACTAAGAATTAATAATCAACTACTTGAGTAAATTTTAGAGTTTTATGGTGACAGACCCAGGTTCTAATCCAAAAGAGATTTTCCAATGGATTTCATTACTGAAGGTTTGGAGGATTTTGCATTGATGTAGGAATGTAATTTGTAGCAAAAACTTCGAACTCCTTTAATTTTCTCTATTATCGTTTTCAACTCTTAGATATATAAATGTCTTAAATGGAATTCATCATCACTTACACTATTCGAACACCAAAGCCAGATTCCAGAGTATTTTAGTTAAGTGTTCAAAGATTCTGCTCGTAATTTTCAAATATCACGATGCTATAAATGCATATCTCGTCGACACATCTATGCAAAATGTAACAACTTTAAAAAAAAAACAAAAAAAAACAATTATTCCATTTTCATTTTTCTGTTCATCGAGTTTCGATATTAACTCCAATATATTTTAATATTTTGTTTCAGGTTATTGTCGAATCGTTCATTAAGATATCGACTCGACAACGCCGTTGTAGCAACAATATATTGAAGTGTAACAAGACATTTTGAAATGAAAAAATGACCAGTTAATAAAGGAATTACACTGGTCAAAGAAAATTTTTACTGGTCTGTATATGTACACAATTGAAAAGAAATGGAAAATTACTGGTCATTTGGACCAGTTATCACCGGACTTTTGTAAAATTCACCGGTTTTTCTGGTAGGACCGGTGAATTTCAAAAACTCTGTGTAACATATTGTACATGTATACGAGCAGTAACCCAAATTTTGATATATTTCGTGTTCATCTTGTAAATTTGCCCTCGTGCTAATATTGGTTCACGAATGAGGACAAACACATTTCTCTTTGTTCATTGAATGATAAAAGAGAGAGTTATGCTATTTTAATCTTTTACAAACGTCACAACTTTAACTATTGAAATATTTACTCATTCTTGGTTTGGAAACGTGCAAGAACAGCAAACATTCTCTGTATATTTTATGCATATAATTTTGTATGGATATGGCTACGGAAAGGATTCTGAAAATTTGACCAATCTAAGAAATCAAATAATTCCAATCAAACCATGCTAATATTCATTCAGCCGAGTAACTATATTGAAAGTTATGTGCACGTTATGGTTATATTTAACCCCCCGATAGCTAATGCACTATGCAAAATGCAGCAATACGAACTCACATCATACATCATATCTTATCACTTCTAATACTGATAAAAATTATAGGTTCCTTGGCAAGAATGAAATTTTATCTACAATATTTACCGTAAGGCACTATAATCTAAATACAGATACATTATCACAGGTATGATTGCTACCTGAGAGATGGATAAGACGTATTCTGAGTTTCAATTTATTGGATAATGAAGACATTTAAATCTGATCATAAATTACATTTTGAAAACAATTTTTGAGACAAAGCAATCAAACATTGAACAGATTAGAGAGTTTTTTTTCACAAATATTTAAACTTATACAAGGAAGTTTTTCTTCTTTGATATTCACAATAACATTGAATAAAACAAACAGAATTCAATTTGTAGACAAACACCATTCGCTTTGTAGTCAAAATTATAAGGTATCCATGTCTTATTCCTTATTAACCTCAGTATGTTAACAAACTTCAGAAAAGAACACGTCTGATTGGCCAGGTAAAATGTTGATATTTGACACCTGTTGTTGACATTTGATTATCATTTGTGTCAGATGTCGTCATCGTTGTTAATTTCTTGTCAGCAACTTGCCGTAAGAACCAGGTAGACAAGTGGTGATTCACCCAGTTCTTCTCCAGATTATTTCCCTGGGATAGAGAAATACTGTGTGCGATCCGCAGATGATACTTGGACATGAATTTTCTTTCATTCAGAATATGATAATAAGCCTTCAAATGATGAAAACGAGGTCTTATACCCTTTGTAGTTATACAGCAAGTTTCAAGTTGCTTCAGGTCCTATAATAATGATAAAAAAAATATAATTCAATCTTGGTTGAAAATGACCAACAGTGTTGTCAGTTTTTCTTGATATATATTAATCAAACAATTGACAACTGAACGTATGTAAGATACTAACATAGGAAATATGGGTATTTTAGTAGAGAATAAGCTCAAGAATTTTATCAAAAGTTTGCTTTCAATGTGAAGTGAATTTTAATGGGTCCTAGTCTTTTTAAGTATGATTTCATTTTATTACTGTGAAGTACATATAAATTGTTTATTACTTTTTTGGTGGTGAAACTAAAGGATTTTTCAATAAATAATTTTTTTCAATTGTTATTTTTCAGTGTGAAAAATAACACTTCATGCAAAATCAATGCAAACTGTGATATTTTCACTCGGCCAATCAAAACACCTTTCAAACTTTGGGA
Organism: Atrina japonica; assembly: GCA_030159075.1. Classification (NCBI taxonomy): domain Eukaryota; kingdom Metazoa; phylum Mollusca; class Bivalvia; order Pterioida; family Pinnidae; genus Atrina; species Atrina japonica. Next base: position 106,442 of record BROG01001170.1, read on the forward strand.
CTACTTTTTGTTTTATGAGAAATAAATATATAATAAAAAGAATATTTGCCAAGTTTTTATGAATAACATTTTTATAAACTCAAAACAAATTAGCATATATCCTCTACATATTAGGAAAAACATGAATTTTATGCATATTCCTTATGGAAATTAATGCCAGGGGAAACACTGTGCCATTTTATCACATGACTTTATTTTATTGAATTATCACATACACATTTTTATTTCAATTTGAACAGAAAATGTCATAGATATATAAAGGAATCAGAATAAATCATTTGAAGAATAATGTATAGTATTTATATAATAGTAACATAATAACATCATTAGGGCACTTTTTAGGATTCCTTATTGCTTCTACATAAATGTAGCACATAAACTGGTGATTAAATGGTTCCACACAATTCCTTTGAAAAATAAAAACGTCTAAAAGGTAAGAAAAAAGGAAAATTCATACGTGGTGAAATCTTTTGACAACTCACTGTACATTAACATGCTGTTGGCATCTACCTATAGACAAATGATTAGATAAAAAATAGATGTTATGTAATTTGATCATGACCTGAACTCACAAAACTAAACGTTCATTGTTTGTATTTCAGATGATATGCAGCCCAGTATAGATAATATCCAAATTTATAAACACATCTAACTCTAATATATGTATAAAAATATCTTTGAAAGAATACACCCACATGCAAGAATGCACGTACGCAAGCACATATGCATACAGACACTATCAAGGTATGATGTATCCCAGTATTTTAATTACCTTTTTAATGGACTTCTGGAACTTTTTGAATATTAAATGAAGTTTGGTATTTTGTTGTACACGGAATGATAACAGCATTGCTTCAACTTTTCTAGATAGAGCATATAAAGATAAAAATGATGTCATGCTTGGCTCATACATTTCCCAGTAATCCAGCCAGGGTTGAGCTTTCTCCCACTGTCCTTTGCGACAGAACCTACCAACACACAGAGAAAACATATTACTTTTTCATATCGATGGTGGGTGTAAAAATTGTTTTATACATATGTACAAAAAAATTAACAATTCTAAGGTATATATTTAACCTTTCATTTCCCGCCTTTATTACAAACCCAGTCATTTACAGAAGTCATTTTTAAACATCGTATTGTAAACATCTAGTAATGTACAATGTTGAATATAAACTATAATTCGTACATAACTCATCAACCCTGAAAAACAATGGACACTTCTGTAAATCAACGACTTAGACCAGTCCAAACGTGTTTTTGGGTGAATGGGTTAATGATGAACTAGATAACTTCCTGTCATTTCACAGATAATCTACTTGCAAAGCGGATTTTCAAAAGCATTTTAGGAAGTGACTGCAGAAAACAAAACAAATACTTCACCATACTGAGATTGTCATGGCCAAAAAATATCTCGGCAGAAATTCATTCTGGACTGCATCACAGGACTTCATATAACTAGCGGCAAAGTCAAGACAGCATTGGAACGATTGCAATGGAAAATCTGTGAGATATAAACATGAAAGTCATTTGATTAATAATCACAATGTCATGTCCTATCTAAACATTTTACAGAAGCCATCGACTTTGAGTGAAACTTTTCCATTAGAGTGATAAAGTTTGACTGAAACATGTGAATCAAACTGAGATAAAGGTACTGAATGTACAAATATTTTTTACTTTCGATTTGAACTTAAAGTTTAATCATTTGGAGCCAAAGGTTCCAAAATTTGCTCAAGCTCAGCTATACCATTTTTACGATAGTAGAATCAAAACACATCATTGATGCTGCAACTGGATGTTTTTGAATATTGACGGTTTGTAATTGTAAATAATGACGGAAATTGCTCATTAATTTGATTAAAAATTATGGACATTATGAAAATAGTTTGAGCACAACTCAAAATAATTTTAGTAACATACTCGATGTTTTTTTTTCTTCATTTTTACATGAAAATCAAAATTTGTCAATTTTTTTATGTGAATGAAAAAAATATTGTTTCTTATTTAGTTACACATAGAACTTTATAGTCAGAATAATAAAATTAATGTTGAACTTGAGTATTGATCTATCGCCAAGTGTCTGACACATGGCTATCCATGTGCTTTTTTGATGTCATTCAATTGTGATGTCATAATCATACAAGTATTTGATGGGCCATTTAAGTAATGGAAAAGTTTGTGAAAAGCTGCCATGTAGGGCATTTGGCAGTAGGTCAATTGAGTACATGTGGTGATTGTAATCTCAATACTTAACAACTACTGCATGCGTGATTTTAAATCGTACTCATTCTTAACCAATCATAACAAATTTTATACAACATGTAAACAAGCCTCTTGATATATAAACTGAACTAAGTGTTGAGTTCAATATTTAGTTGAATTCTTGACTTTGACAAGATCTGTCAAATAAATGGTCAAATCAAATCATTTAAATCTGGCAATGTTTTAAAGTTTAGACACAATATGACAATGAGTTGAGTAAAGTTAAAAGACACTTTTTTCTATTTTTTAATTACATGTGGTAATTGATAATTTGTATTCCTGGAATCTACAACCTGGTAGAACAAATTTCGATTTTCTAGTATTTCAGCTTTGATCATAAAAATTAAACTAACCTCCATTTAGTAGTCTTTCCACACAAAAAGCATATAACCAGGCCTTTGGTATTCGTCTCTCTGTACTCAGAGCCTTGGTTTCAAACTTCTTGATGAATGCTGACACCTCATTGTTTCTGCCCAACCAAATATAAAGAAGTTGAGAGATCTACAACCAATGATCAATCCGTATTCCTGCTAGTTTTGGGATAATGACACATAATGTACATACTGTACTATGTGTGATCCCAAGGGATTATTTATACATTCTAACATATTCAAGATGTTAATTTAGCATGTATATTTGGTCATATTCCTTTAATGAATATCTAAATTTTATTATAATGAATTTTCAAAACATTTTTTGCATATTGCTATTGCAATAATTTAACTCATTGATTTGGCTTAAATGCAGAAGCCTGGCAATATACACTGACTATCTAGGACATACTATGAACAAACCAAAATTGTGAAACTTTAACACACATCCCAAGCTAAATTGTGATACCTATCAGTCTTCAGAATGTTTAACCTTGGAGAGGACAAAAGGCAAATGTATGTTGATAGCCGTATTTTAATGCAAGTGCACAATTTCAGTGCAGGAGAAGGGCAAGCACACATAGATTGCTAACAGAACAGCAAATGGACGTACTGACAACGAAATCTGCCAATATTAATTTAAATACCAGAAAGAAATATTCTGTCATGAAATATACATCACTGAATAACATATGTCCATTTCATATTGTAGACCACTATATTGGTAATTTATGAAACATGACTCTGAAAATGAGTTCAAAACACATGTAAAGGTACAAAATTCAAATTTTCAATAGACTTTTTACCTAAATCTATCCAGTTGTACATAACTAAGAAAACATACACGGATAAAATAATTACAATAAATAAATAGAAGAAACATGAAATCTTTGGTCTTCCTTGTTAAATATTTCCCTGTTTGTACATGGATTTCAAACATTAGATTTATTTCACATTTTTCAAAATTTAGTTTCCGCCTAGTGACTATGATTGTTCTTTGTTATTTTCTTTCTTCCTTCTGGAAGATATCTTAACACGTTGATAAGAAATCAGTTGTAATGACATCTTTTGTTTCCTTTGCCCTTATATGGCATACACATGTATATGCTTCTGTACAAAAATATTAGAATTATTTATATTCACAGTCCAACACTACCTAAAATGCATGTATCCTCTTTATGTTTGGACCAACATAAACATCTTTACAGAAATAAATTGTTAACCATTAGAACTATATTTTTTATCTATACTTAAGAATCATGTTGCACAGATATTTCACACAGCTTGGTTTTTCAAGAATGAAAAATAAAATAGTATAAATACAGTACTACTTCTGATTAAAAAAAATGCATGATGTCCCCCTCCCCCCATCCCCTCTCCTCTCTGCCATATACATGAGTATACATGTAGTTCCATG
>BROG01001171.1:0-37500 GCA_030159075.1 Atrina japonica
CACCTTAGTCTGGTGTTTAGCATGGTCTCAGTGACTTTGCAAAGATCTGATGTGAACGATATAGGCCTGTAAGATTCAGGTAAATGTGGGTTTTTACCTGTGTAGGAAACTGTCAATGGAAATAGTTTTTGAAATATCATTCTGTTCAGTTTGAAAATGCACAATTAATCTGTTGACAATACATCCGTATTGTTTTGATATATATATCATAGTTAATATTTATAAGACCTAGTCAAGTTGACAAAGTGTCGTCCTACAAGCAAAATGGCAGCTCAATTCTTATATGGTACCTATAAAAGCAGGGAGTCTCATTGGTTCTACCTTTACTATGGAAACGATTGTAAGGTTCAGAATTAATGTCCCTTCTGTTAGAAGAATGTTCAGGGATAAACAATGAATGCTCAGTAAATCTTTCTTATAGTGTCACCATTGACTCAACCCAATTTTGAGATTATCAAGGGGTTTGGCGATAGGTTGAGAGAAACATTAAATAAATTATAGGGTGAACTGGACTTTCAAAAAACTTGTTTGGTGTTAAGCAAGATGACAAATAAAACGACGGGCATTATAAATAGGCTGTACTGTATATGATATAACATGTTGTTGGCGTATAAGGGATGGGGGGCTGGCAGACTTTGGAAATAAATATTCTGGCCTTGAAAATATTGAAAATAAATAATCTCTCTTCGACTTTAGCTGGGGCCAGGGTTGTGGTAAAAAATAATTAATGCTTAATTTTTTTTCCTCTCGCCTTATTTCATTTTTCATTTTTTTCTTTTCTTTTTTTTTTTTTTTTTTTTTTGAAGACGGTACTCACTTATGTATGATGACAAACAAATACAATTACTCTAGTCAGTGTAATTTTGTAATTTTAATGTTACGCTTTATTACCTAAAAGGTCAACCTCATCCAGATCAACAAAGGGTTCACAAGACTCCACCTCACCAGGGTATATAAATTTTACTATGTACAGTTAATTAAAATATTTCAAAAGCCCAGAATTTAACACAAAATGATTTCAACCTTTATATTTTTTTCAATAAGAAGTTGGAAAACTAAAAAAGTTACCAACATTTTTTATACTCTTTCTTCCCTCTAATTTTTCTGTGGAATAGGCCTTCCTCTGTTAAAAGGGTGATACTTAATTTTGAAGCCAGTAAATTGATATTAGTGGATGAGTCAAACTCTGAACAGTTTACTGCAGAATAAAGTTTACAAAACAACAGTTTGTTTTCTGCTATGATTTGTTACATTTTTATCTCCAGTACTGAAGAGCGTGACAAGAACCGTGACTATATACATATATTTACAAAATGTATAGACTTTTGGCTTTATGGATGATTTTAAAGATTTATTTCAGCTTTGATAATCGTTTCACCGTCAACTTTATTTTTTAATGATATGAATCACTTCTAATAGAATTTCACTACTCACTCTTCTGTTTTGGGTAAATATGATTTTTTTACACCAATACAGAGGGCATTTTTCAATTAAAAAAGTAAACATTGTGACATTTTAATTCATTTGAGATGGAAACACATTTTTTCCATCAAAACTCTCCCAAATATTAGTAACCAAATTGAAATGATAAATTTTTTGTCAATCCATCTCATTTAATTCAAATTATAGCTGTTTTTAAATAAATCCAATATAGTGAAAAACAGTGTGATCCTGCTTCCATGGCAACCATTGCTATATCAAAAGAACACATTTTTTAAAAACATTATTTGCCATAATCTATCTTGTGTTAAAGTGAATTGATCTTATATTCTGAAATATTTCATTAAAATATAAAATCCTCAGATACCAAAGTGTAAATCAATAGAATGTCCAGGATATAGATACAAATCCGATACAAAATGGACAAACACGGACCCTTTTGGAAACCAAGAGGTGGGATCAGGTGCCATGGAGGAGTAAGCATCCCCTGTCGACCGGTAACACCCGCCGTGAGTCCACAGTCAAGTCCAGTGAAACACTTGAGGAGTGTATCCTCGTCACAGTTGGTACAGACGTCTCAATAACCGTCAACGAAAAGGCAAATCAACATTTCACTTAGTGAAACAGAGTAGTCGCAAAGAAGACTATTATAGAAGAACGCCATCTTATTTTACGAATAAATCATATCTCTGTTTGTCATAATAAACTGATGCTAAATATTGACATTAATATTGTTTTATTTAATCAAATTTCATTTGAATTATTTACATTGTTCTCTCATAGAATCTTTCCATAGATATATGCAGTGAAGAACTCTATAGTGAAATGTTCTGTCAGAACATCAAAACACGATAAATAGTAAGCAAAACGCATTTATATACATGTAGTTTATTTGACATCTGCACGATTTTACACAGCTTGGATTGAGGTGTATTTAAATTCTAATTCCCGCGTAAACATTATTCCCCGGCGTCTGTAATCTGATGACTGGAGGCTACTAACAGAATAACAAAACTGAAACATCACCGACACCAGTAAACAAAAACATGCATCCATATGCTTTATCGTTGAATTACACTTTTTCATACAGCTTGAATACCCGTGTAAACATTATCTACCGGTCTCTCTGTTGGGACTATTGGAGGCTCATATTCGTCTGAATGTAACTCAATTACCTCCCCTTCCATACCTGCAACACAACAATACAAATAAACCCACACATGAGTAAGATATTATCAGATGAATAAATATTTCAATATAAGATGTCAGAAAATTATTAGAATCGAAACAGATATCAGTCACCTCTCGATACTGTTGCCTTTGTATTACCAAGTCATATATAGAACCCATCCAATACTCATATTAATACCACAGAAATATTTAAGAGTGTTTTGCAGTGCCCAAATAAAAAAAAAAGAAATTGAATACAATGTGAATTCACACTTTTCCATTATTGACTATCAAGAACATTCAAGATGAAAAAAAAAAAATAAAAAAAAATAAAAAGTTCAATTTTCATTCAAACTGGGATACTTTTTGACGGATTTTGACTATTTTCTTCATTTATTATTTGACCTTGTATGATACCACTTTCTCTTTGGAAAATACACATGCATATTAAATTGGAGCTCAACTGACGAAGTCTTACTGACAGAAACAATATCGTCTTGTTTCCTGAGATTAAATTGTAAACGGTGTGTTGAGATATCTCAAATCTCTATAATCTATATAAACACTTCATACGAAATATTTCGGCCGTACGACCGGTCTTCTTCAGTCGTGTTTTAATGTTATACCAAACAAGCAAAACATACATATATATATATATATATATATATATATATATATATATATATATATATATATATATATATATATATATATATATGTATATATATACAGACGGTAGACACACACATACATACACACGTGGAGAGAGAGAGAGAGAGAGAGAGAGTTAGAGAGAGAGAGAGAGAGAGAGAGAGAGCATACTATCACTCCTTTCGAAGTTGTCGGACTTTTTAGATGTTGAATCAGGTAGATTTCCTGGAATAATGATATAAAAAAATTCAGATATCAGAGTATAAATCAATAGAATGTCCAGGACTTAGCTACAAATCCTGTAAAAATGGACAAACACGGACCTCTGGAAACCAAGATATGTCACTTTAAATATAATGGTGATATGATGAAACAATTATTGACAGAAAAGATAACATAATGAGTGATTAATGTTGAAACATAACAAGAGCACTGAACACAGAAACACCAAGTATCTGATTCCAGTTCCATGTGATACAAAAATAAAACAAATGTAAATAACATGTAAATAACATGTAAATAACAAAAGTATATGGTACCTGTCCCTTGCTTGAAATACAATGTGAGAGTCATGCGTCATTCTGATGAAACTTAAAACAGAGATTCATTTCACAATTGTTTAATCTTTACGGTTGATCAATCCGGACAGCGAGTAATTGTTAGTAATTGTAAAATGGTGATAAACAAAAATTAATTATTTAATTATTATTATTAATTAATATTATTTGTATCCATACCGATAGCACTGCTACTGTTGTAATTAGTTGTTGTGGTAATAGCAATGCTGGTATATAACAGTATAACTTACCTGTTTGACGTCGCTCTTGATCTTTCTGCCTATATAACAACAACACATAAGTATACACATAAAGAATTATATAATATTTGAATATGTACTGAACGTATGTGGTGTGTTTTAAAAGCTTCAATCTGATAAAATTGCAAGAAACTTGTATGAAAGTTTTACATGTGTTAATATGTCTCTGAGTGTTAGTTAGAACTCGGATATGTTTAAACCGAAGTGGAATTTACTTTCCTTTCAAATAAGCAGGTTTTCAAAATAACCGGTTTAAAATAGCAGTAAGAAAGTCGACCGAGGTTTCTGAATCATTTCATTCATTCAACATAGTTCGCATTTTTTAAGTGACACTTCCTAGTTGGTGTATTGTTTTGTGGTATGACATAATATCATTCTTAATTTATCTTATATTTGGAGAGAGACAGAGAGAGAGAGAGAGAGAGAGAGAGAGAGAGAGAGAGAGAGAGAGAGAGAGAGAGAGAGAGAGAGAGAGAGAAAGAGTGTGTGTGTGTGTGTGTGTGTGTTTGTGTGTTCTGAAGGTCAACTTCCCTTTCGTATAATTACCATTTTCGGAGGAATGCCATAAAGGTGCATAGCGTAGCGACGGTGAAAAGAAGATTACATCCCACCAGGAACAGATTGATCATCAATAGTTCAAAGGTCAATGAGTCCGTTTTCACCGACAGTCCATTCACACCTGTCTGTAAGTTTTCTGTTGTTACTTCTGCTGCTTCTGACGCTATAACATAAATGAATATTGTTTATGATATACACTGACGTGTCGACCTTATCCAGTCATCACGGGGCTTCTGTGGATGAATGGTTAGAGCAAAGCGCATTGAACCTTGCAGTTTTTCACTTCTGGTTAACGCAGTTTCGATCCCTACTGGAACCTGAACTGACCTTTTGTGAGAGACCTTTCCACATTACGTGCGGCGGCTCGTTGGTCTCCTTTCGGGTACATTGTAACCGGGTTTTCTCCTCCAGCAATAAAAACTAGCCGCCACCGTATAACTGAAAAATAGTTGAGTGTGGAGTGAAACACTATTTAAAATTAAATCAAAATTCAATCATCTGATAAGGTAATTTAATTATAGTTTTTGTTTTTGTCAATGTCAAAAAATCATTCCAAAAAGTAGAGTTGTAATTGATTTCTAATACCTGATAGTACTTACCGGTGATTGGCAGCTGTATACATCCTATTATAGAGTCACAGTATTGTGCAGTACAGTCACAGGACTTGGTGCAACCGGCACCATATGTTTTATTATCACATCGAACAGAACAGTTTATACCACGATATCCTGCAGGACAGTCTGTAATGAATTCGGAGTATCATAGCATTTCGCTGATAAGGTTTGTTTTAAATTATAAAAGAATGGCATATGTAGATGTTAAAGACGATCGATGTGTCGGAAAGACTTTACCGATTGAATTCTCAAGCACTTTTCATAAAATATATAGGAATTATATTTGTTATTGTATGTCAATCTAAGTGGTAAAAAGGGAAAGAAAGGGGAAAAAAGGAAACGCCCAGCTGATGCCCCTTTAAGGTGGCTGTAAAGTTACAGAAATACAGTGTATTATACAAGGTCAAACACTAACCCCCAATGTATTAGTCTTACTACAGTATAGATAAGATTATCATAGGTTTTGAGGATACTGGAATATAAACAACCGTCTTTATGAAACAAAATATCAATTTAGAATGGAATTATCAGCTCGTATGGAGCTACCAGTCACCACTACTGGGTGACAGTTTGAGTACCGATTTTATACATAAACCAAATACCTGGTATTTCGGTACCAGTCATTTTTTTTATACTAAAGTAATATCTCGCACTATTAGATAGCACTATTTAAATTCAAAACTTCTAAAGAACTAACTTTATTCACTTTGACACTGGGTACTTCTTAGACGAGTTGGCAATATATTTAGATTTATTATTTGGACTTCTATGATACCACTTTCACTCTCGGATATATACATTTATATTAAATTCGCCCTCAACTGATGGAGTCTTATTGACAGAAACGAACGTCTTGAGCATTTTGGCCTTTTCTAACGTTGGTTTTGTCCATTGCATTCACTGGATATATATATATATATATTTATAATTTATATATATATATATATCTACAGTGAAACCTGTATATAGGGGCCATCCCCTAAATATTGACCTTTATGTGCAGGTGACCCTTATACCCAGGTTCAATTTAGTTGAAGTATGCAGCCAAGGGACTTGAAAAAACTGGCCTTTATAAACAGGTAATCCTTATATAGAGGTGGCCATTATAGCAGGTTTTACTGTATATATACACTACGAACTAAAATGTCCATAGGTGTTATATTTTGAAAGCAAAGAGAAAATATCCTGTGTAATTTTGCAGTATTTATATCAAAGACTTTCGACTTTATACTTCGGATCACATAACAGTTTCTACGCGTAATGTAATAATAATGGAATGGCGATGAAACATTGCGTAAATATAGTGACGTCGCATAATTTACAATGCATTAAAAATACGACTCTACGGTGTCAAGTTGCTTTTTTAAAAATGAGACCGATAAACAAATTCAAACCAATGTTTTCTACTACTGCAATAGAAAATGAAGTTGATCCATAACATGGTGTATTAATACGATAATGTTTTATTTGGCCTTGTCTGATTCCACTTTCTTTTAAGAAAATCTATAAAATTGGAGCTCAACTGATGAAGTGTAACTGACAGACATGATCGTCTTGATACGTTTGGTATTAAGTTTGTAATATTCCTTATAAATTTGTAGAATTAATGTTCTGTAGCATTTTTACCTCATCAACCTACTTTTAGTCTCGCCAATGTGAATAAATAGAATGGTCTACGGACTTTTATTTTTTAGAGTGAGCAAGTTAAAAATACACCTAAAATAACTGTAATCTATTTCATATCATACTTATTGACTTCACCATTTCGCTTTTAATCGTGAAGACCAAATGATGCTTTAGTGGTCGATGCGTTAATAAAATACCACGATGTGTATCAAAAAAACTAATAAAGGACCCCTACAGACATATATGGACTGGTCTAGGTCATTTATTTACAGAAGAGTCCATTCCGTTTCAGGGTTTGATGAGCTAAATGACTCTATGAGTCCTTTGTAATGTATTTTATGTCCACTTACCCACACAAGATCCATCTTCCGCCTCAGTAGTGTCAATAGGACATGTCATCAGAAGACTGAAATATATGTCAGAATATTGAGTTTATGGTATAAAACTATTTGTACATCACTTAAAATTAATGCTACACCCAATTTGAAAATTAAAACTTTGTAATAATGCAACATATCTGGACTTAATTCAAAATTTAATATTTGGAAAAACTAATATACCTATTTATATAGGACTGTATAATATCATTGGCTAAGGAAGTCTAACACAGTCATATACCTGTACCGCTAATGAGCATTTCACGTTTTAAAGAGAATGTATATAACAATCATACCGTAAACATGTTATTCCAATAACCAATCTAACTATTATTTGAGATGCCATAATAATAAACAATTCATATGCTTTAAAGTCAACTCTGTCGTTGTTGTTGTTTGTTTATGAATAAGGAAACATTTAATGATAACTAATAAATGTCAATTACAGTAATATTTAAATCGCTAAAGAGCGTGTTGATATATGTTCTAAACCGGAAAATTAATCTTGTGTCATCTTAAACTAAAAAGTTTATAATTGAACAGTTTTATCTCTCAATTCTCTTGCATAGGTCAAGGGGTCAAAGGTTATTGTTATTCAAACAAACATGCTCCCTCGATACGGATGATTTTCTCATAAAATCTGATTGGTTTAACGCATTGACCCCTGTAGCAACACTTGAACTCGCCCATTTCGAAGAATTTTAGAGCCCACTGTCAGGATACAGGAGTGTATTATTTAAAATCAAGTTTTACAATAACGACAGGCAAAATCAAGTTGTACATTCTTATATCACTATAGACCATACTATCTATTGAATTGGGCAAATCTTTGATGAGTTAATGCACACAAGTGCCATCTACATCCTTTCTATGACTCAGTGCTGTTAGTTCCGCTTGGGATAACCACTGTCGGTGATGTAGTGCTTTTGGACTCGATCTACTGTCTGCCCGCACTTCCGAAGATATAGACCCAGACTCAATTTACAACAACGGTAACCACTCTCGGTGACGATGTGCTGTTGGACTCGATCTACAGTTACAAGAATCTCTGTCCGTACTTCCGAAGATATAGACCCAGACTCAATTTACAACAACGATAACAACTATCAGAGACTGTGCGGCTGTATTGTAAAAGTGGATATTTCTGCGTGTCATTAATTACGCGATTTCCTTAAGCAAACCATACGCGTGGGTTTTATTTACACGATGTCAGAACTTACTGAGAGCAGATCTGTATTAAAGACCCATAACTATAGGAATGGTACGCCAGGGTAATTTACGTGAAAAAAATCTTCCTCGTTAAATGTAGGGAACTACTGCCGGTGGCTCCCCGGCAATCATTCTCTATCAATGGTCCCAAGCCCTAAGTGTTTCTAGGTGCAATGGCTGCACTCGAGTTGTAAATTCCCATGATAAACTTGAAAAATTTATACATTTGTCCTTTGAATCCTCGAGATCTCTTGATTTCACTTGGTCCGTGTTTGTTCATTTTTCACCAGATTTGTACTTATATATCCTGGACATCCTTATTATAATCATTATTATTTACATTCATACTTTGGTATCTGAGATTTTTTATATTGCTATGGAAATAAGATTTCAGAATTAAATCTGAAGTAAATTCACATTATAATAGGAACAGGTTCCTGTAAAAACAGCGAAATTTGCTTTTATTTTTAAATTAACAAAAATTTATCTCACGAAATTGTCATATTCTACAGCTCTTTGCATTACCGTCAATGATACGAACCGTGTTTTTTTTATGTCCATGCCGCTTGTGGTGGTCTAGTTGTTCGACCCGCAAGCGATTTAAATCGATTGTTTAGTAAATCAAAGGATTCATTCGCTTTTTCATTCAACAGTCCTTAATATTGTTCGAATTAGGCCTGATATGTCAACTGAAGGTGCTTAGCCTAGCCTAACGTTCGATCCAGATATTGATTTTTGCCCGAAGCGGAAAACAATCGAGGTATTCCGAATAAAACAATAGAAGCGTTCCAAATGAGTGCGTAAAGTGTTAAAGGGATGTGATAAAGAGCATGCTGATAAAGGGTGTACAATAAAAGGTACATGATGGCTGCTGAATTAGGGGGTCAAAAATATATGATAAAACAACATTTTAAATACAGATTTCAACTTGGAGATTCAGAAGAGTATACCAGTGTGCTGAATAAGGAACAAACATGAACCTTGGTAAAACGTCGGAGATGGGATCACATGCCATGGTGAAGAAAGCGCCCCCTATTGACCGGTTACACCTTCTCTGATTTCATTGTTAAATTTGAATATAAAACTAAGGAAAAATCCGCTTCACAAATAACTCAAAATTTTAGTCGTGAAAACACGGTTAAAGGGAACAAGCTTATATATGATGCAGTAAAAATATTTTCACACATTTCTTTTTAACATTTTTTATCAGATTTTGCCTGATCCTTCCAGCCCTACAAATTATTATAGACTTGTCCTATACGTTAGCAAATAATATAGCATATATATCTTATATTGTTTGTTTGTTTATTGTTGTTCAACGTCCCATTCAAGAATCTTTCGAATTCACTCATATGGAGACGTCACCAATTGCCGGTGATGGGCTTCACATTTTGGTCTATTCTTGGCACTTACGGCTATTGAGCAGCGAGGATTCTTTAACGTGCCTACACCTACTGTGACACGGGACCTCGATTTTACTGTCTCGGTCCGAAAGACAGGAAACCAACCTGTCGCCGACTGGACTCGAACTCACGACCTCAGGGCGAAGCGCACTACCGACTTAACCAGGCTGGCTTGATTTCGAATGTAAAACATTGCGGCCTAAATAATTTAAATGTTACATCAACTTTTCCCGTCGATGTTTTTCACGATATTCGAAACACCTAAACATATTTGCTTTTATGAGTTCTCAAGTTTACATTTCAAAAAACAACATATATTTATATCTACAGCTTTCTACATCCCTAGATGATGTCGGAAGTTTAAAATTAATTTTAGTGAATTCCATCGCATTTCTTACTCGCTGCATCCTTTACCATACATCAGGGCCTTTTCTTAAGTCATATTTCAGTTGAAAAAAAAGATCCTGGACAGACACCACCAAATATTTTCTCAATGCTAATTTACAAAACTTCAGGTCACTATCACTCCCATGTTAATTAAATCTGGGTCAAATCAGTGCCCTGTGCTGAAAGATCAATATTTATGATAACAAAATATGCAATCAAAAGTGTAGGTTGCCGTTGCAATTTTACTTAAAATTTTCACTTGTTTACAAATCGTAGTATTCCGCACCAAAGGAAAATATCTATTCTCATATGACCCCTCCCTTTAAATCTTTAACCGTCAACCCTATAATTTCCAAAGTACTACCAATATGCATGTATCTTTTTTATCACCCTAATTTCACTTGTTAATGGCAAAACTCCAAAATGTCTGCGCCAATGTTGTAAACAAAGCAGCTGTTTTTCCTTCTAGCCCTGTTTTCATACCAGCGTATATTGTAATATGCTTTTTAATCAAATTAAATCAGCATTGAAACACATGTATACAACGACCTCCTGAGGGAAACAAGAGTACCGGTCTTTATATAGATGTTGATATTTACACAAAAGGTAATATTATAGACAGCAACAATTAAAAATAGTATTTGTACCAGATGGACTTTATTCACAGGTGGTCACTTAAGCAGGTTTCACTGTAGTTTTATTTACAGTACAAAACAAACACAAAATAAACATCATCTTTTTTATTTTACAACAAGTAGATCTTTGTATGTAATTTAAAAGAAAAAAAGTAATGTAATTTTAAACTGAAAATCCACACTTTAGTGTGTTGATGTTTAAAATAAAAAAAACTTTGACAAAATTTTAGTGTTTTTAGTAGCTTAGATTATTTACATTTTTTTGCATTACATAAGTCTATCTTCCTATAAATGTACAATTTTTTGCAAAGTCACAAATCGTTTTCTCGCTAAGAAAATCTTTGAACAGTTAAAAAAAGTCGTCATCACTGGTAGACAAACTTGTCTTTCATCTTTATTTCTGGATTAACCAATTCTAATTCCCGTGTAAACGTTTTTCTCCGGTCTCTCCGTTGGGATGATTGGTGGCTCATAATTGTCTGAATGTAGCTCGATTACCTCCCCTTGTATGCCTGAAAGAATATTATTATACCTCATTGATAAAACTCAGTGATTGATTAAAAGCAGTTATGTGTCAGGAAGACTACACTTCATGTCTCCCTCACGTGCGTCATGTCTCCCTTGAAGCTTATTCGACAGTCATTATAGCTTCTGTATTTCGGTATAATAAACAATTCATTGCCCTAGATGAAGGGAGGAAAGAGGATCTTTTTACCCCCGGCAAGACCTATTGCCTCATGCCTCCCTACAACCAAGGCAATATTACTATTTATCTATTGAAATCCAAAGACTTAGCTAGGCTTATATTTAATACATGTAATTCACATTGCAAAGAGAAAAACATCACACTTTAGAAAAAGGTAAGTTTGCTCCACTTGAAGCAATAGCTAAACAGTTAAGATCCTCCCCTTACTCACTTTAATCTCAACCAATCAATCAATGGATATAACTTTGACGACATTTACCATGGATGGTAGAAAGTGATATGAATATATATAAAAATTTCAGATACCAAAGTATAAATCAATAGAATGTCCAGGACATACCCCCTGCCGGACAAATCCGGTAAAATGGACAAACATGGACCTCTGGAAACCAAGAGGTGGGATCAGGTGCCATGGAGGAGTAAGCATCCCCTGTCGACCGGTTACACCCGCCGTGAGTCCACAGAGACTGTGAGATGAACTGAAATTTGATCAGCCTTTACAACAATTAATTGCTGCCTCTATAGTCCTCTGTATTCTCACACAACTGGTTTTCTTTATATACAGGTTAGAGCATTGCGCTGTGAACCACGACGTTTCTCATCTCTTGTCGGTGCAGGTTTGAGCCCCGCTGAAACCTCTGCTGATAATGTGAGAACGGTAGCCAGTTTACTTGAGGAGACGGGTGGTCTCTTACTGGATACATTGTAACCGGGTGCTTACGACGAATCAATAGGATGACTATTGGTATAAAATACCAATGAAACGGAGGTAGCCAGCACTGTATTTCTTGAAGACATGCAGGTTAACTTAGACATTTTAATGTTCTGAAACACAACACAGAGAGAGAGAGAGAGAGAGAGAGAGAGAGAGAGAGAGAGAGAGAGAGAGAGAGAGAGAGAGAGAGAGAGAGAGAGAGATTGGGACATACCTCCACTCCTTTCGAGATTATCGGACTTGTTCGATATAACATCACGTTCATTTCCTGAAATAATGATATAGTATTTAGCATTATGGTTAAATTAGGAGATTTATAAAATATAAGCTAATTAGCGAAAAAAGTCAGTTGTAATTAAATGTATGACGATTAATTTGAGTGGTGGTTCAGACGCAAAGGGACTCAAATCATTTAGCAATTGTCCTTTACCCAAATACAAATGAAAAAAAATATTGATCTTTGAGATCAAACTTAAAGCCAATGTATCGTATAGCATTTGGCATGGTATGCATGTGTGCAAGTCATGATTTGGGTAACTACGGGTGAGTGACATTGTGGTATACAACAGTGAAACCTGTTGTAACTTGTGTCGTATTGGGATTGAAGCAGAACGTTCGTTTAGATCCGCTGGGATCCTAGATGATTGTATGATAAAATTTGCCAATTTATTTTTTGGTACTTTGTAGTAAGATTTTCCCCTCCACCATTAACATGTGGCCGCCACGATTTGAATGAAAGAAAATCGTTGGGTATGGCTTAAAGTACCAAACTACTAACATGAAACAACAGATGTTGGTGGAAGTAGTAGCTATAGTTTGGACAATAAATAAAGAGATGGTCAATATGCATTTGATTTAGTTCAATGCGTGATTATAAATTATCCTTTTTAATAGGACAAACGGGGCACAAATGTAATCAGTAGATTTCCATCACCGAATAGTAGAGAAAACAAATAACTTAACAGTGCTTCGGAAAGTTTCGGACACGGTACTAACTACCTGTGTGACGTCGCTCTTTTTCCTGCATCCTATAAAAACAAAAGTAACCCGATATAGATATAAAGGAATATCTAAATTGATATGTTATATGTATACCGTCAATCTTTACTAATTCTAGCACAATCATCCAAAGAAATGTTCCAAGTTAATTGTGTTGGAATATTATAAACACTGCTAAAGTTATAGTTTAAAAATGAGGCGAAAACAAATGTTCAAGACGATAGCTTCTGTCAATAAGACTTCATCAGTTCAGATTGAATTTGATATAAATGTATATTTCTGAAAGAAAAGGTGGTGTCATACAGGGTCTACTAATAACTCTTAGTGTATTGTCAAATTATGTCATTCATTTATGATTTATATTAATCTGAAAAACAAAATAGGTATGGTGTACATGATGTTTATAAGAATATGTCACGTAACTATATTTTACGTGTTATTAATCTTCTAAACGTCATTCATATCATTACAACGACGCTTTCAGTATGACTTTTAGTCAGTTTGAAATAATGTTTTTTAGCATATAAATGAGAGAGACAGAGAGATTATGTGTGTAAATTTGTGTAATCGTTTTTTGTTGGTTTGTTTGTTTATTGTTTTTTAACGTTCTACTCAAGAATTGTTCACTCATATGGAGACGTCACCAAATGCCGGTGAAGATCTTCAAATTTTCAACTATGCTCAGCACTTATGGCCATTGAGCAGTGAGGATGCATTAACGTGTCGACACCTACTGTGACACGGGGCCTCGAGTTTTACTGTCTCATCAGAAAGACAGGAAACCAACCTGCCGCCGGATGGATTCGAACTCACGACCTCTCGATCAAGAGTCGAGCGCGCTACCAACTGAGCTACATCTATATATATATATATATATAGAGAGAGAGAGAGAGAGAGAGAGAGAGAGAGAGAGAGGGGGGGAGAGAGGGAGAGAGAGAATGTGTGTGTGTGTGTGTGTGTGTGTGTGTGATGAAATTATGTCTTCCTTAACTTAAGTACAAATTGTCTAGTCTAAATGACTGTGCCATAGGTGTAAAGTTGATGTAAATATGTTGCATCTAATGTAACAAGTAGTTTATAATTTATAAAACAAAACCATTGACACCACCATCTTTAATGAGAGAGAGAGAGAGAGAGAGAGAGAGATTCATATCCCTTAATGATGTTGTTCTTGTCAGTTTCATATATAAAGAAAATTTGACAAAACAAAAATTTCTTCAGTTAACTATGATAAAAAACTTAAGTAAAACGTTACAATAGCAACTTAAAAAGAAAAGTATCAGATGACAGGCAATAAATACTAGTAGCAAAATAAATGCCGGGCAATAAATACTAGTAGTAAAATAAATGCCAGACAATAAATACTAGTAGTAAAATAAATGCCGGGCAATAAATACTAGTAGTAAAATAAATGCCGGGCAATAAATACTAGTAGTAAAATAAATGCCGGGCAATAAATACTAGTAGTAAAATAAATGCCGGGCAATAAATACTAGTAGTAAAATAAATGCCGGGCAACAAATACTAGTAGTAAAATAAATGCCGGGCAATAAATACTAGTAGCAAAATAAATGCCAGACAATAAATACTAGTAGTAAAATAAATGCCGGGCAATAAATACTAGTAGTAAAATAAATGCCGGGCAATAAATACTAGTAGTAAAATAAATGCCGGGCAATAAATACTAGTAGCAAAATAAATGCCAGACAATAAATACTAGTAGCAAAATAAATGCCGGGCAATAAATACTAGTAGTAAAATAAATGCCGGGCAATAAATACTAGTAGTAAAATAAATGCCGGGCAATAAATACTAGTAGCAAAATAAATGCCGGGCAATAAATACTAGTAGTAAAATAAATGCCGGGCAATAAATACTAGTAGCAAAATAAATGCCGGGCAATAAATACTAGTAGTAAAATAAATGCCGGGCAATAAATACTAGTAGTAAAATAAATGCCGGGCAATAAATACTGATATTAAAATAAAACAGTTCATTGTGGGGAAGTTTGTCTGTGATAAACTATAGTTCTCTATAGCAAATAATGGTTTCATTATATAGCAGTGTTAAATAGATCAACTTCATATCTTGACAATTACCATTTTCGCAGCAATCTGATGAAACAGCATAGCATAACGACAGTCAAAAGAAGAGTGCATCCAACCATGACCAGAATGATTATCGATAGGTCAAAGGTCAATGAATCAGATTGTAGTGATTGTTCCTTTTCATCTATTGGAATGTTCGCAGTACTTTTATCTGCTGTAACATAGATGAACATTGATTAACCCTTTGACTGCTGTATTAATATAGTTAATATAGGCCCTCGCTGCTACATTAATTATTATTAATTAAAGGTAATTAGGATACTCTTTTTGATTTCAGATAATTCAAAAAGTGTACAAGATACAGAAATAAAAACATACATCAAAATGTTTGTCAGTGTTTATACTTTATACAGATACTGTCATACCTTGAGTAATGTGTCATTGTCACCTGTACAGGTGAAAACCCTGTATGACAACATCTACAATAATGAGTCCGAAAAACAACTATACGTAGCACTGAGTGACTATTAATGGCGGCACAACTTTAGTTGCGTGTAGTAGTCTAAGGGTTAACATATGAACTGATTTGTCATATAGATCGAGATTTGTGTTTTATTGTTATTTAGTGCCATGTATAGAATAAATAAATAAATAAATAAATAAATAAATCATAAACAATAAATAAATGCATGAAAAAGATATGAAACAATTGAAAATTAAATGAAAAATTAATTAATGGGTGATATATAAATAAATAATAAATAAGATGCTAATAAATGAATAAATTAAAAAAATAAGACAAACATATCTCTCTGTTGGTTTTAATGACAGCAATAATAGTACTTACCAGTGTTGGTCAAATCTATACATCCAGTTTTATGGAAGCAATACTCATTGCTTGGACAAGAACACTCCTCTAGGCAGTTAGCACCATAGAAACCATACGGACAGACATTCGAACAATTGAAACCAAAATATCCCACTGGACACTCTGCAATGACATCAGAATATTTCCTTAAAACGGACATATTAGTTTCTCTGAACTACATTGTAAAGGTTTTAATTAAACTTTTTTATAATTATGAAAACCTTTCTTTCATACAGCTATGTATATCTATCAAGTGGCTGGTAGGCAGATTAACTGACGCATATTTTTACAGTTAACAAATGTAAATTGGTACATTTTATTAATATTTTCTTAGAGTTTCAGATTTTGTTTGAACAATGAAAACAGAATATAAATTTCATTACACGTCAAGTGTGTATTTGATGCCCACTTACCCACACACGATCCATTTTTAGTCAACATCTGGTTATTGTAACATCTCTCATTCATTCTAGAAATAATAAAAGCAGTTATTAAAATATAATGTATAGTAAATAAACTCAACTACACAAAATCCGTTGTAATCTTTTGTCGGTTCGGTGCGACCTATCAGAGTATAAATTAATCGAGTTCATCAACTGATGAAGTCTAGTTGACAGAAACGATATCGTCTTGAGCATTATAACTTCTGTATTATGTTTATAATATTTATAACCACTAGGTCGTTGCCACTGCTGGTGGACCGTTTGAGTCACCGAGGGTATACATAAACCTAGTACCTGGTATTTCGATACCAGCTGTTCATCTTATATTAAAATAATATTTGGCACTGATAACACCATTTAAATTCGAAAATTTTCTAATGCTAATATAGTCATTTTGTTTAGACGGATTTCGGCTATATTTTTAGAGATATTATTTGGCCTTGTATGATGCCACTTTCTCTTTAGAAAATACACACACTTTTCAAATTGGAGCTCAACTGATGAAGTCTAATTGACAGAAACGATATCGTCTTGAGCATTATAACTTTGATATTATGTTTATAATATTTTCAATTAACGAATAAGTAGGGATCTGTGTACACGTATCATTTTTACCGAAGTTAACATTGCAGCGTTATGAACAGATAATGTTACCAAAATAGAATGAGTGTGCTTTTTGAACATTCATTTGTTGGTGTGTGAATTCAAGCAGAGAAAAAAACGCAAAAGCGCCAATAATAAATACCGAAAATTGACCCATTCACACAGTATTTGCGAGCACAAAAGTATATACACTTGTACACATCACCTGACTATTCGGACAATACCAAGTTAATTGTCCCCAGAAAACAACTATTTCCGACACAAAGCCAGTAAATATGTGTGTTATTACACATAAATTAACTTCATTAAATCGACTCCGGGTACGGATGTAAATTTGTCTTCTTAAGCAATGACCAATTCTCGTTTGATAATAATGTCAATTTTCATACTTATGTCAATGCAATATATCCAAGCGAATTAGAAATTAAAGATACAACAAGCAAACATGCTTCCGACTTAGACATTTTACTTAATATAAACGCAGACGGGAAATTCGCAACGAAGCTATACGATAAACGCGACGATTTCGGCTTTCCCATCGTAAATTTTCCACATTTAAGTAGATATATGCCTCAGTCACCCGCATATGGAGTTTATATTTCACAAATGATCCGATATGCCATATGTACAACATATGAAGATTTCATATACAGAGGTAAACTACTCACTGACAAATTATTAACACAGGGATATCGAAAACCGCGTTTAATGTCAACGTTCCGCAAATTTTGCGGTCGGTATAATAGTCTTGTTTGCGACTACTCTGTTTCACTAAGTGAAATGTTGAGTTGCCTTTTCGTTGTCGGTTGTTGATACGTCTGTACCATTTGTGACGAGGATACACTCCTCACGTGTTTCATTGGACTTGACTGTGGACTCACGGCGGGTGTGACCGGTCAACAGGGGATGCTTACTCCTCCATGGCACCTGATCCCACCTCTTGGTTTCCAGAGGTCCGTGTTTTTTCATTTTTACCGGATGTGTATCTATGTCCTGGACATTCTATTGATTTATACTTTGGTATCTGGATTTTTTATATTGATAAACAATTATTCGGAAGTCTCGGCACTACTACATTCAAATGGTAAAATAACAGCATTCCGAAAAATTATATGAGATAAATCATCCAATCAGATCGCAATCTTTTTAAACGTACTGGAAAATGTTCATGCGAAGTTAATAGTTTTTGGCAAATCTACTGTCGCCTGTATGTGTAATTGATGTCACATTTGCTGTTTAATAAAATCTATACGATCACAGCTGATTTATTGATTCCTTGTGGGTTACAAGAATCAATTTGGTGCCGAAGACCTGGGTATAAAGGTAAGACTTTTACTTTTCTCAGTACAACAAATTGTAAAACTTTTTTTTCTTTTTGACAAAGTCTAAAACTTTAACTGTCTACTTTTTTAGTCAAACATGATTTATTTTATATTTTAAAACATATTTGGATTGTTTTAATACACCAAAACTGATTTTGAATTTAAGTAAACATTTAAAACTTGTTAAGGCAATATTGTTAAAATTTTGTGAATTTAGATACAGTGAAAACCTTGTTAAACAAGAAAAATAAAAACTTGGTTAATTTACATAATACTGTTTAAAAAAAACTTAATAATAACTTACTTATTCAGATACTGTAATAACTTTGTTAATTAAGATACAGAAAATATTAAGTTTAAATACAGTGAAAATTTTACTTTTAATGTAGGTACAGTTGTAACATTGTCAAATTAGCTACAGTAAAAACCCTCTTAATATATAGTTTGAATACTAATATGCATTGTACTCTATTGAATTAGTTATAGTCAAATTTTTATTAAGTTTAGCTACAGTCAGAACTCTGTTAGTTTGAATGCAGTTGAAACTTTTATAAATTGAATACTGTGAAAACTTTGTTAATTTGGGTGCAATTTAATTAAATGTTTTAGTAGTTTAGATACAACAGGCAAGTAAATTAATAGAAAAACGCTAGTAATTCAAAATATTTAACTACATAATATAGATAGATATAAAACAAACAATTCAAAGAAAAAACTGAGATTTTCAACAATTGATGTAAAATTAAAATGGCAGAAAACAGAAGTGAAATTAAGTTAGGAGAAATTGGCCAAGAGTTAGAAGATATAGAGGACCAAATGTATAGACAAGATTTAAGTGAATCTAAAAGGAAAAGCTTATTTCAAACTGAAACAGAAAATAATGAATCAGAGGGCCAATTTTACAGTTGGTCAGGAGGATTTGGACCTAAAAATACAGAAAATAAAAATAATAACAAAGAGAAACAAATATTTGATCAGATAATGAAACAGTTTTCAAATATGGCTATTGTTATGGCAGTACCTGTGCATCAGGTGATTAAAAACTTCTCGGGTAAACCGGCAGATTTCAAAACGTGATTTCTGATATTGAAAGATATGCTAACTTAGTAGAGCTAACTGTAGAGAAGATGCCAATTGTGGCTTTAGTGACATGTTCAGGGGCAGTAGCAGATTTTATTAAGAGATATTTGATAGAACAAGAAAATGGGTATTGGCAAGTACAAATGGATGAAGATAGTAAAGAGAAAACAGCATTTACTTGTCACAAAGGGTTATTTCAATTTAATGTGATGCCTTAAACACAGGTTAAGATAATGTTCCCTGCTGTCTTCCAAGAACTTACGAATTAGTATTCAAAACAAAAATGTGTAATGGGCCGCGGGACTTTGCCACTGCTTACTTGATGACATCTTAATATTTTCAAAAGACTCAGAAGAACATCTAAGACATATTCAAATAGTGTTTGATAAGATCAGGCAGCATGGCTTAAAAGTGAAGTTAAAGAAATGTAACTTCTTTAAAATAGAAATAGAATACTTAGGTTTTATTGTTAGTGACCAGGGAGTAAATCCTAATGAGATGAAAGTGAAAGCTATAAGAACATTACCTGTACCTAAAATGTAAGAGAAGTTAGGGGATTTATTGGCATGTGTAGTTATTATAGAAGGTTCATACCAAATGTTTCAAAGATATCCGAGCCTTTAATTGAGTTAACTAAGAAATATGCTAGATTCAAATGGTCAAAGGAATGTCAAGTAGCCTTTGATTTTCTCACAGACAGTTTAACAGTAGTACCTTTGTTAGCTTACCCTGATACAAACAAGCCTTATGTGCTATACACAGATGCAAGTGATACTTGTGTTGGCGCTTGCCTTACACAAATTACAGATACTGGAGAAGAAAAACCTATCGATTTTTTATCTCATAAATTAAGTAAATCTCAAACAAAATGGTCCACAATAGAGAATGAGTGTTTTGGAATAGCTTTTGCCCTTAAGAAACTGGACTTATATTTACATGATGCCCAATTCTTGATACGCACAGATCACTGTCCCTTTGAAAAGTATCTATTAGATTCACCAATGCAAAATAAGAAAATACAGCAATGGGCTCTCAGTATTGCAGGTTACAACTGTAAAATTGAGTATATAGAAGGTAGATTTAATTGTTGTGCTGACTTGTTGTCAAGAATACAAGACAGTCAAGAAACAATTGATAATTCGGAGTCAGAGTCTGATACAGAGATAGAAATAGATGATAAGTCAAGATTCTTTGAAATAGGAGCACGAAAATTCAAAAATACTTTTCATACCTAAGAAATACGCTAGCTGTAAGATAGATCCACCTGATGACTTAGTTAAACCATTTATAGATCTACCAGGGGATATAGACATAAAGGTAGAGCAAGAAAATGATGAGAAAAAGCAAAGCTTAAAGATAAATTGGAAAATGGAGGGGCCACTAAGAGAGAACAAAACAGTTTATTGGTGACAGTAGACTTTTTTGCTTTATAGCCTTTGTCTATCACTAGATTCAGAAGATCCAAAGCTTAGACTGTATATACCTATAAAATCTAAGAAAACATTGTCATTAAGCAACACCAGCTTTTTTTGCTGGATATATGGCAGTAGATACCGTCCAGTATTATTATTTATTAGACCTAAATATCATATTGCCCAAAAATGTATCAAAAGTTGCACAAATATGTAGAAACAATGTGTAACGTGTCAGATACAGACTAGAAGTCAACTTTGAAAAAACACATTCACAAGAAATTCTTAAGATAAACGGATATTCCACCCTATCCTTTCGCTAAAATTGGAGATTAGATCTGAAAATTAGGACCATACCCAGATTTTGTTCAACTTATCAAGTAACAAATACATTGTTTCATTTATAGATCTATATTCTGGATGGCCAGAAGAAAAAACACATTTTCTTAAGAAAACGGATGTACCTGATAAATCAGTTTGATAATAGGGACCATACCCCATCTTATATTAAGAAGAAATGTTTCATCCAAGATATGGCTGCCCTTCTCCAGATACTAACAGATAACGGATCAAAAATGTAAATAAAGCAGTACAAGAAACACTAAAAGACTTAAATATAGACCATATCACAACATCTTACTATAGTCCTCAAAGTAATGGCAAAGTAGAAAGATTTCATTGAACCCTCCATGACGTAATAGCTAAGAAAATATCTGATGATGTCCAAACTTCGGATTTATATTTAAATCAAATATTAGCAGCAATTAGATTTCATTCAAATGAATCTACTAAGTTCTCACCCTTTTGCTTGTTATATAACAGGGATGTAGTATTACCATTAGATACAATTCTTAAACCCAGAAGAAAATATAATGGGTATGATCAACATAAAATAGCATTACAACAGCAACATAAAGCTTTTACGTTGGTGCGTAAAAATTTAGAGGAATCGAAGGCAAGACAGAAGCAATATGCAGATAGGGGTAGTCAGGAAGTGCAATTTAAAGTAGGTGACCCAGTGTATATGAAAATCAGAGAAAAACTAGTAAACTAGATAATAAATGGACACCTTATTACAGGATAATAGAAGAGAAATTACCTCTGAGCTTTATAGTTAAAAACCAATTGACAGGAACTACAACAAAATCACACGCTAAACATCTTAGGTTAGCTAATCTAGATAATTGGGAGATACCCCATGACAAACTAAACAAACCATTGAGAAAATCAATCTATGTAGTATCCCTTGATTCAAAATCATCAGATGAAGATGTTGATAAGGTTAAAGGTGAACATATTGTAAAAAGGTCTTGACGTATTCGAGATGATTCAGATAGTGAAGATGATATTCCTTTATCAGAATTACAAAGAACATACAGAAATACAAAAATGGAAGATAGGGAAACACAAACACAACATGATAATGATACAGAGATCAGAGAAATAAATGAAGTTAAAGGTCATAAAAAAGTTAGCAGATGAGATAGACCCGAATTTAAAAGGGATGTTGATAACATTAAATTCAGTTTTTGATAACATGTGTAAAACAATGCAAACTCTGAAACAGTAATATAATATATTTACAGGTCTCGATGAATGACAGAGCTGAACAGAAAAGGCTCAACTCTGAATGGATTTCGAAATTAAATTAACTTAAGAGAATATAATCAAAACCATCGAGGAAACAGATTTAGACTATTTTATAAATAAATTACCTGAAGAGTTAAGATTAATGATTTACATAAAGAAAGTTCCTATAAATAACGAAATTGTAAAAATAGCCAGAATAAACAAAACCATTTATCGTAAAAAAGAAACTCTCTTAATTAGGCCGTCATTAGTAAATTAATTAACAAAAATAAGAATAGTCGTACAAAAAGTTCAAACAAGAAACTAGTAAGGCACTTCAATTTTTTTTTCTAATTAACATCATCGTAAAATATGGATAAAAGATTATTTGTAACTAACCGACATTTAAAAGCCAAACCCCCTACACAAGCTAGGCAAAACATTGAGTTAATTTCAAGGTTTCCATCAATGGGGTTGGCAGCCATTCCAAAATTAGGTACCCATGATAACGAATATCAAGAATTCCGATTTGAACATTCTGTTTGGACTCCTAGGTGTGAAGAGTGTAAATTGGGCGAGGCCAAGGTTTATGTTCCTTTATGTGACTTTTCGAAAACAAACCTTGCATCAAAAATAGTAACAGAGTTTGATATAAATTATAGATATTTTGAACAAAAACGTAGAGATGCATTAGACAAAATTTATCCAGAAAATAGAGGATGCTATTATGATTTTGAAAGTAATAGATGGGTGAGGCGTAAACCATTAGACTTACCAAAAAGGGTTAGGGCTAAGAAATGGCCAGTTGTACAGCTGTCCTCTGAAGACCAACATTTAGATTCTTTTTGCGAAGAAATAAAACAATTACCGATGTTAGTTAAAGATCAAATTTTAAAATACTATCAATACATTCAGGCCGATCGTTTAAAACCATTAGTTATCGAATTAAAAGAATGTATTCAAATTCAAAGAATAACAGACATTACAATTAGGTTAGGGATAGGAGAAAATTCCATAAAACCGACATTAATAAAGTACATTAAGGGTAACAAAGTTATCTATGACTTAACAAGAAATTATATTAGGAAGATGCATTGGATAGAGTTTGCAAGATATGCCAAATTTGAAAATAATTATTCTGAAGATGATTTTAAATATTATAAACATACTACCAAAGTTATAATGCTCAAGACGATATCGTTTCTGTCCATTAGACTTCATCAGTTGAGCTCCAATTTGAAATGTAAGTGTATTTTCTAAAGATAAAGTGGTACCATACAAGGCCAAATAATATCTCTAAAAGTATAGGCGAAATCCGTCTATGAGTAACCACTGTAAAAAAAAATATCATCAAACAAATGATAGGATATTTGAATGCTGTTATTAGAATTACGATATATCACATTTAGAAGAAGTAGTAAACTTACTTATTCTCTTCCAGAGAAAGACTAAAAACATGAATCCCAAGTTCCTTTTCGCCGTATTTCCTATCATTTGCACTGCACTAATAGTAAACGAAAATATCATTTTTGAAAAAAACATACGAAATAGCAAACACTACATCCAAATGGTTTATTGCTTTTTACATATCAATCACGCCATATAAACCATATTAAATAAACTTAAATTATATATATATATATATATATATAAAGAAAGCAATTTTAATTTCACTGATCCATTGAAAACACTACTAGTTAAGTACAAAACAGATAAATCAAAATTGTTCTGGAGATATCAATAAAGCTTTCCCCCGCATGTTAAAACAAAGATTCCCAAACATTAAAACCACTTAAAGAAATTAACATGGAAAACGTAATAAACGAGTTGAAATTAGAAGAAATGAAATCGCTGTTTTTGGTTCAAGTATAGTTTATACTTTCTGATCCCGATAATGATAATTTTAACGGTTATTATATTTATTGTTAGGAAAAGAATTAGAGGTAGGTGTAGGTGTTTCGGACCTTTTGTTAAAGAGAAAAAGAATAAAGATAAGTGAACAAATGATAGGGGAAATGAAGAGTTGAGTCTTCCACACAGCCAGTCACACTGTATACCAAGCAGTCAACCGCAAACAATCTGTATATCAAGGGACAATCAAGTCAGTGACATTTTGAGTGTTCTACAAGATCACTTTCATCAACAAACAAGAGGTACAAGAGAAATACCAAGAGAAATAATGGACAAAATTGTTATACAAAAGAAATCAGAAGCATATCCGGACCACGACGTATGTGAAATATACATGGCAGAAGAATATAATGTTGACACAGTAGCTGAAAAAGATGGACTCAGTAACATTGGAATGGCAATAATTAATAAAACTTCAAATGAAAAAGTACAAAAAGTTGTCGATGTGACGCTAAAAGAACAAAATGAAGATGATCTACCCAATAGAAGATCTTAACAGATGTTGAAATCGGTGAACACGATTTGCTTCAAGCGAAAACCCCGAATACAAACTCTTTTGGAAATAGTTTCAAATATTCAAGTAATTAAAGGAAAAAAATCGGCCGTGAATTTTAATGGACTCGTCAGAAAGCAACAATCAAATTGAAAATATTACAGTGTTCTGTGAGTAAATTTTAAAAACAAATGTGTACTGATAACAGACTAACATTATTCCAGAACGAGTCAGGAAGGTTAAAATTCAAGGAGGATTTTCCTTGGTAAACATTATATTATTGATATGGGGAACTTTCCATTAAAAACGAAGACATATTTGTGTTATTACCCGTATAATTCAATGAATTCAAAACAAACATACGTATTATAAACTATAATTGATATTTAAGTATGCGTTAGCGAAGTGATAAACTGTATTTTTGTGGACTAATTATATAAACACAGTGCATGAAATTATACATACATGTGTAGCATGAAATATATTATTATTATTTCATGTTTATATACTCCAGGAGAGGATTTCTGATAAATTATAATTTGTGTTAAATTAACGTAAATTCATTTGTGTTATAGTTCAAATAATATTTACGTAAAATGAATTTACACAGATTACAATCCATATCACAAATGGAACTAAATATTGACAATTGATATTAATCCAAGTTATGAACTCTGATTCAAGAACTGTGTTAAATGTGTATAAGCACCAGGGTTTTAGGGCCTGAGAGAGAGACGGCCATTTTGACACAAGCTACTGTCGCCTGTATGTGTAATTGATGTCACACTTGCTGTTTAATAAAATTTATACATAATATTATAATTAATATATAATTTATATACACAGCTGATTTATTGATTCCTTGTGGGTTACACAATGCTGAAGGTATGGTGGACAAAAAATAACTGATTTTACATATTACGTTTGGCAAGATTGTTGCAATTTTACTCATTCATTTAATATTCTAACCACTAGATGGTCTCTGTGGAATATAAATGAGATAGTATATCACATAAAATAGGCATGTGAAAAATTTTCACCTGCCACAGCTTATAACGCTTTAATATTAAATTATATTCAGAAAATACACAGAGACGTGTAACGATACGTAACTTGATACATTTACCTGAAATCTCTATATTCAGCTAGGATATTGATTTCCAAATCTTTATCTCCTCTGTTTAAAACAAATGAAATGATCAACCTTTCTGCTTCAATAGTTTAACGGATATGATTAAAAACAATTATTGGAATAAATATACAATATACCGGAACTCGCACCACCACTATAGTTTTCATGTTTAAGTGTTGTTGGCTAAATGTGTTTTGAGTGAATTCGCTGAAGTGATTCAGGCAAGTAAACCGTATCCAATGTTAGAATTAACTTTGTACAGACGAGTGTGTTATTGTGAATGGACATCAGTCTATATAGTTTTATTAATAATAAAATATCGAATAGTTCTACTTTTTCCTGCATCTTTAAATTACACAATACAATAGTGGATTTGAAGTGATTTCCATACAACGTAATTGATTTACAAAAATCATTATATGAAGAAGTTCCCGAGCCGGCCTGGCTCAGTCGGTAGCGCTCGACTCTTGATCGTGAGGTCGTGAGTTCGCGTCCAGCTGGCGGCAGGTTGGTTTCCTGTCCTTCGGATTGAGACAGTAAGAACCGAGGTAGGTGTCGGCACGTTAAAGAACAGCATTGCTCAATGGCCGTAAGTGCCGAGCATAGGCCAAAATTTGAAGCCCTTCGCCGCCATTTGGTGACATCTCCATACAAGTGAAAGATTTTTTAGTGGGTCCTTCTGAATATAGATTCGGATTTTACATGTATTTATTTATTCAATTTACTGGTGTATGGTGGTGACCAGTTATAATCGGTGGTGATCAGTTATTTGTTGTGGTAGATATAACAGGGTTACCTCCTGTCAGCAAAGGCTCGCACTTGTGCTGACAAGGGGTGAAAGTATCCATGGTAACCACTTCGCCACGAAGGCAGTCTATGTGTTGATTAACGAGCCTCGAGCGAGTACTTCAAATGACAAAGGGTACCGTGTGATACAATTAGTGTATAAACTAAACACTGATAATTCTTTGTGTATAAACGATAGATGAGAAAGTTGTAAGAAATTATATAAGGGTCATTATGACAAAGTTTCAAGCTCTCGTGATCTAAAACCCAAATGAACCAATTTTGTAGGAAATATCCCCATGTGTCACCAAATAAAATGTACAGGTTTTGAGGTGCTAGATTCCATAAGGCCCGTAAATTAAAAGGAACAGAACTTGGTAGGTCTAGAAATATTCTTCTTTTAATGTTCCATAATGTTATTATCAGTGCAGTTGTTATAAATTTTACTTAGGTTTAGACCCACTGGATCGCTTGTTCCTGATATAGTTTGGTGCTATACGCTGAAATGCCATTTATAAGATTTCTATAGGGTTACCTCCGATCAGTTTCATACCGAGCTGCATGCGAATTTACACATCGAAGACCTAGCTGTTGTAAGGCTTTGACAACTTATTGCTTTTTTCCTAATTTATTATTACGTCTCATTTTGCCTCAGTATAACGTAATGATCTTGACGGAAAGATTTGAGCATTTTTACTTCGGTATTATGTTTATAATATTTATTACATGTTAAAAGTTCTTTTTACAAACCTTACCTAAAAGTAAAATCTAATCAATGGGACTAATCCATGTACCACTTGACACTCGATAACGTTTATGCGGTACTATTGTTTCTATTAGTGATGAAATTACGCTAGCAGATGATTTCCCAAGGTAATGTCATTTCAGCGGGAAGATTACCCACAGTCACGTTCCATGGTCATTGGCGATACTAATATCGCACAAACATTATAGGTCATCACGTGCTACATGAATTAGTCCCATTGCTTCCGGTAGTATAGTTGTTAAAAGTAGAATAGAATGTGCTCTGACGGCATAATATGATTTAATGACGTAATTCTATAATATAATTAAATGACGTATGACTTCTATAATATGGAGCCGGCCTGGTTCAGTCGGTAGCGCGCTCGACTATAGATCGTGAGGTCATGATTCTAGTGCCGCCGGTGGCAAGGTTGGTTTGTTGTCTTTCGGATGAGACAGTAAAACTCGAGGCCCCGTGTCACAGTAGGTGTTGGCACGTTCAATAACCCTCACTGCTCAATGACCGTAAGTACCGAGCGTAGGCCAAAATTTGAAGCCTTTCACCGGCATTTGTTGACGTCTCCATATGAGTGAAATATTCTTGAATAGGACGTTAAACAACTATAAACAATAAACAAAATAAATAGACATAGGTCTATTTATATACAAACATCTGCATGAACTGAGTTTGTCACAAAAACGGAAACATCTCCTAATGTTAAACATTGCCTCTTAATACCACACTTGATAAAACCATTGTAAGGTCAAGTAAGTTCTTGTAAGTTCAATCCAATAGAATCAAACATCACTTTTGTTATAAAAGCATGACAATCGTATACAGCGTAGACGTTGCTGTTTAGAATGTATCTATAGTGCAATTCACTTAGCCTGACTAGATTATCATCTCGGTGATTTTACGGACTCGTCGGTATGGAGACAAATAAGAATGAGTATTCTTACCAATGTAATTCTAATGTCGTTATGAATTATAACTAAAGATTTAAACTCGTCCGAGTCAAGGAATGGTTCACCCTCTAAATTAAATGATTTTTACTATAATTATATTCAAGATTCGAATCTGGTAATTGAATTAAACAAGTCGTGGCTATTTATTCTAGATAACTCTTATTGTTCTTTTTTTCTTACGAAAATGTTCCACACAACCCGGTTACGGCTTTTATCAATCTAATTTATGTTACCCCCAAAACAAGCACAATTATATACTGGATGATGAGTATTAAACTGGTACCCTGTTGTATTTCCTCTCTGCTCTACAACAACTGGTACGGTCCAATCTCATTCGGGCAGAAATCTGTCCGGGGGATTTTAACGAGATTTAACATCACGTTGTTTCATGGCAACGTATACAACACCAAATGTCTACTCTGAGCAGGTTTGAAAAAAGAATACTTGTTCAGTCTGTAGTAGGCCTTGTTTATTTGCGATAGGGCCCAGCCTAAAACTTTCTTGGATAGTAGCATAAAATGTAATACCTCTATGTTTACAGCTTTAAGTGCTAATTTTGTGGAATACTACGCGCAATTTCAGTTATGCATTGATTGCGACCCTTTCTTTTAATGTATCATCCCCCATAGTAATTACTAAGTATTTGTAAATGAAAAAATATGCTTTTACAGTACATGCATATTTAATTGAAGCCGGATTGGCAACTATGCTATAAAACTATTCGGTTTAATATAAATAATTCATACCCATATGTACAACTGAAAACATTTTAGCGCCTCGGTTAACATTGAAAATAATTGGCTTCACTTTATTACATTTTTCTCGTTGTAAACCAGACAACATGCGTCTTGTGGGAATTTCAATGTTATGCAGCAGAGTATAACAACTCACATTTGCATATTACGTAATTCGTTTGATTGATGGAACAGTTAAAGTCAGTCCAATATCCAGTTAAGAAAGCTTTACCACCAAATGTTGTCAAATTCAACACCGTTCACACTGAGTCACATTCAAATTTCTATAACTTGTAAAATGTACATTTACTCACTTAAAACAAAATGTCGGTAATCTGCAAACTGTTTTGCACTCAGTGAATGAGATCGCAGGATACTCTCATGTATTTGACTTGCTATAGTTATGAGATTTTCGTCTGAATTTTGCAAACCCTCCAGATATCGTACTGCATTGTTTAAATAACCACACCTGCACAATTAAACACTGACAAAGTTTAATAAAAAGTGTTTTTTACCACAGTGTTGAAAAATAATATGATAACTCCAGATAATGTGTATATTTTGAATATCTTGAATTGTAATCGACGATTTCCTTCTTCCGCATTTGTCCATTTTCGAGGTATTTTCATTTTCAAGTCTCTATTAACCAGCGATATATAAAGCTAATAGGGATTGGTGACTTGCGGTTCTTCAAGTTGTGATGTGTCCTTGATATGCAAATTAGTGACCCAGTTCAAATCGACACTCACCGCGCAGGCGCAAACCAGTTAGCAACACACAAACAGTGAGAGGGGATGTAATCGAGACAAATCTTTAGTCAATCTCTTATACAGAGTTGTCGGTCGGGTAATTGTTGAGAAGCTGCTGTCACCAGCAAGGACCGACAACTAGATTGATCGTCCGTATGTGTATCGTGAAAATGTGACTCGGTAATTTGTGACCAAGAAAAGATTTACTACTTTAAAACAACAAATGTTTCACAAATCACTAGTTTTGAAAATAACCGAATAAGGTACCATTGTAACAACTGAAAATAAATGAATAATGTTAGAAATAGACTCAAAAATATGTCTTCTTTTCGATTCTTGATCTACTAAAAGTAAATATAGTCTAGAATCAAAATCATTTTGATAATTACGCAATCCCCTCCAAATTTTATTAGATTAACAAATAAAAAGAATTTTCAAACCGAACATTAAAAGATGTAATGTTTAATATATCCGGAGATTTAAATCAACAACATATCTTGTTTTTACGTTTGTGTATAATTTCAGCTCTATCAGGAACATGTCGTAATCCCACAGCACTGAGGTGTGAAAATACATGGCATGTACATTTATTTAAACATCAAGGAGATTAGCTTTATCTGTTCTGATAAAAGCGATGGCATGTGGAATTTGCAGTAAACATCGATAAAGAACACTAGTTTTGGGTGTTGAACTCCCGCAGAGGAACACTGCAGATCACTTCCTGAGTTAAACATGTAGCCATTGTAGGTGTAATAAACAATCTTTCGAATATTTTTGCTCTCCACCCCTTTTAAAACACCACTCAGATACTTATAAAATCATAATAAATATGTTTTATATTTATCAACTTCTGAATATATTTTATTAAACATTTCTAAATACTCAAATTTACACATTTCTTACACATATTAAAAAAAACATTTTAGTGGGGTGCAAAAGAAGGTATTTCTGGAAAAAGAAACATTTGAGTGGGATGCAAAAGGAGGTATTTCTGAAATATGTTAATTTAGCACATGATATAATAATTATATAATTCTATGCAAGCAATAAAATTCCCCACTTTTACAATAAGTCTACACAGGCAAGTATATTTGGTAAATAATTTCCTAACATACAGGAAGAATAGAAAATTGAGTATTTAAATAGATCTATTGGACAATTAGAGATTAATTGATTTCTTTTAAATTGTGGGGAAATAAGTTGATATTGGAAATATTCAAAGAATTCACAGTTGAAAAATGAAAAATACTTCAGCTCATATCTGAAATGAAATCATTTTATACACATTACTGACACTGTTTAAACAACAATCATTGTCATTTTGACAGAATAACAAAATATTGATTATCCTGGGTTTTTTATTTTAAAATATAAAAAAGTATGGACATTATTGTACAAGTGAAGGTCCTGATAAGTTTTTCCAAATATAAATCCGTGTTTGTTTGGTTGAATTTGATTTATTACTTTAAAATTAAATTTTTATATTTGTGGATTAAGTGCATAATGCTGAATAGTAAGGATTATTCTTGCATCACCATGTCAGATTTTTTGCTGTTTGCAAATGATGTACATGTACAGTATTAGGACCTAAATGAGTTCGCAAAAATGAATTTCACTATATAATCTTAGTAATCCCGCATTCGTTTGATTTGTCCTCAAAATGGTAGATACCCAAAATAAACGAAAATCAATAAATGACACATACATGTATAACCCTTGAAGTGTGGGCCTAATTTTGGTATTTCCGTTAGTTTACATCCATGATTTACTTAAAAATATCAATGGTTTTATTTTGTTGTTTATGAACTACATTATTTATCCATTAATAAACTTCAAAATAAAGTCAATAGAATTTTACTCACATGAAATTTAGTGTATTCCATCCTGAAATAAAACACAGATTGTAATGAAATTTCTAACACATAAGAACCAAAACCTCACTTTCATGTGAATTAATTTTCTTTATTAAAATTGGAAAAGCAGAGGAGAAAACATGAATTTACTAAGAATATACATGTATAGTGAAAATAAATTTTGCAAACTCATTTATGTCACTCCTAGGGGATTGTTTTTTTCTATTCTGCTAATAAAGGTATAATTATGTGCAGAGCTTGGATGAAAGAAACATGTTTGTGTATTGAAATCCTGTTGAGTAACACTGCACTTTAAAAAGTGACCTCTTGGAAGAACACACATATGAAACATAAGACAATTTATCAATTTCTTGGATTTTATTTCATTTACGATACGTTCTGCTGTATTGACAGATATATAATATACAGCTGGGTTCAATGAATTGCATACATTTAGTTCTACAATATTGTTACATAGTCACTGTAACTCAACAATTCATCACTGCCATCCGGTTATCTTTTCATAACTTTTCCCCCTAGCCCAAGATAATCATAATGTATAAAACATTTCAGACACCAAAGTATAAATCAATAGAATGTTCAGGACATAGATACAAATCCGGTAAAAATGGACAAACACGGACCTCTGGAAGCCAAGAGGTGGGATCAGGTGCCATGGAGGAGTAAGCATCCCCTGTCGACCGGTCCACACCCTCGTCGTTGAGTCCAAAGTCTAGTCAAATGAAACACGTGAGGAGTGTATCCTTGTCACAATAGGTACAGACGTCTCAACAACCGCCAACGAAAAGGCAACTAAACATTTCACTTTGTGAAACAGAGTAGTCGCATACAAGACTATTATACCGACCGTAAAATTTGCGGAACGTTGCGACTTAATAAACGCGGTTTTTCGACTATCCCTGTGTCAATAATTTGTCAGGTGGAGTAGTTTACCTCTGTAAATGATAAAAAAAAAATCTCCATATGTTGTACACGCCCTGGATATCGGGTCATTTGTGAAATATAAACTCCATATGCGGGTGACTGATGGATATTACTACTTAAATGTGGAAAATTTACGATGGGAAAGCCGAAATCGTCGCGTTTTTCGTATAGCTTAGTTGCTAATTCCCCGTCTGTGAATAATCCAGTGCATGTACAATTAGCTGAACATCAAAATACATAAGTCTGTAATCACTTTCACTCACAATCATATTTATTATTTTGTCATCTTTATCTTATGGGACACATGTCTCATCATTTTATTGTTATTTGTCACACTGCAAAATTTTTCTTCCATTAAACACTTCAAATCACCCTTTTTCTAGGCCAAACAAAATTAAGTCTTCCTTTCTTGGGCACCCTGTTAAGAGATAAAATGTGTGTCAGTAAATAAACTCTACGGATTGTCATTGACATTATACAATAATACATAAATAATATATAATACTATTCTTAATTGTTAATCCATAAATATGTGATCCTTTGAATATAGTGATGTTTTCAAATGGTGTACCGATTTTCTCAAATTGAAAAAAAAAAACAAACAAATACACCGAGTGTACATGTATTTCAATGACAAATTTTAAATAAAGAAAATTTATTTGAATTTACATGTCAGGTTTCTATTCATGTTTTTTAACCTTAATGTATCATCACAATTATTCCTTAAATCTCATTACAAAACTGTTATTATCAATTATAACTAAACATAAAAAATAGTTTTAGGCCAACCTTTTTACAACTATATAAGAATATAACATTGCAGCCAACTCTGCCATTTCCAGTCTTATTTAATTTTTCTGTTACTCCTTTTAAGGCTTAGACCCTGTAAACTGCAATAAAATATGACCATGCCAGTATACTGTCAAGTCAATGTTTCATTGAACACTAAAAATCATTTATAATTTAATTTTTCAGAGTAAGTGAGAAAATCAAAATTGACAATATTTAGTCACTTACAGTGGCTTACATACTACTTGTAAATGGATGTTAAAAATACTTGATTAAAAAATTTTAAAAATAACTTTTATTTATTTATATACTAAGTCAGCGTCTCATTGTACACTAAAAATTGTATATAATCTTATTCTTCAGAGTAATTAAGAAAATCATAATTGACAATTTTTGTCACTTTCAGTGCCTTCCATACTAAATGGATGGTAAAATTACTTGATTTCAAAATTTAAAGAATAATAATAATCAAAACAAAAACAAATAAAATTCAGATAGAACTGTAATGCAGAATTTTGATGTTTTAATTTTAATTAAAAAAAAAACTTTTAGGCCAACATTTTACAACTATATAAAAATATAACGTTGCAGCAAACTGCCATCCTGATATTTTCACACTCCTATTCCATTAATTCAAAATCTTGTAAACTGCAATCAAGTATGAATACTCCTATGTACTAAGTTAGTGTTACAATAATCAACTACATTTTGCACTTATAGTTGTAAATAAATTTATTTTTCAGAGTAATTGAGAAAATCAGAAGTGTCCATTTTTGGTCTCAAAACATTTAAATGGACTGTAAATTACTTTAATTTTAAGATATAAAAATGATGGAGAAAAATATTGAAAAAAATAACAGAGTACAAAATTTTAATATATCAAATTCAGGACTGACAATCAAAAAGTTTTATTTGATGCAGAAACAAAAATTTTTAAGACCTACATTTTTACAGCCAAATCTGCCATTCAGACATTCCCAGTCCTATTTCAATTTTCAGTTCATTCCTGAAAGTTTAATCCTTGTAAAACTGCAATTAAATATGAATATGCCTATTTACAAAGTTAATGTCACAATAATCAACCACATTTTGCACTTAAAATTTTAAAGAATTTAATTGTTCGGGGTAATTGAGATAATCAGAGGTGATAATCATTCAAAATGGACGTTAAAATACCTAAATTTTAAAATATAGAAAAGAAAAAAGAAAAATATTATTAAAAAAAATATCGAGTACTACTTAAATGTTAATATTTCAACTTCACAAATGACAAGCAACATTTTATTCTATTTTATTTTATGCAGAAACAAAAATGTTTTTTAACCAACCATGTTACAACTGATATCAATAAAAACTCAAGCAGATAATATCGTCTTCGTCGTAGCTCTAAATAAATGTTCGATTAATCACTTAAAAATCGGTACAGAATATGCATATGTGCTTCACAATTACTGAGTACTTTGATAAGATAAAGTACGAAATAAGTAAACTTTGTATTTGATTTTCCAAGGAAACAATTACAAAAATGTTTGCTGTATGAGGAAATGAATTGGAAATGTTTCAAAACATATTTTTTTCAACACAATTTTTTATCAAAAGTACAAACGCTTTTTATGATCCTAGTTCAGCTTTAATTCTAAATCACTGTCTAATCGATGTTTATTTAACACTAATTACCGATTAGTACTCAACATTGTTTACTCGTGTATATATACCCCTGGTTAATTACCTTGTGCGGCGATACGGTCTGGTGAATTTACACGCATAAATGACCTTTTGTACTTGAAAATCGGGGGCGGATGGCTGTGTGCGGATTTCGGTGCTATAAAGGGTGAATTACATGGGTGGAAATCCGCTCTTCAAGAAATAGAGGCGTTATGCGGGTTTGGTGTTATAACGGATGGTATTAAAACTATATATATATATATATTATATATATTTATATAGTATATATTATATATATATAATATATAATATAGGCTCAATAATGGTCTTGGATGGAATCAATCGGAAAGGACACACTAACCTCGTTGTACGCGACGGAGGTACACTGATTGCCCAGAGGTATCGAAATTATTTTTTTACAACTCGTAAGATGGGTATGTCTGCTACACTAATAAATAACAATTAACAATTACTTCGGGTGAGTATACATAAAGAACAAAATGAGAAAAATGCTAAGATATACATTAATAGAATAGGTCGTATTTTCGTGGTTCCAAGAGTTTTATATATAATTTTTAATAGTATATATATATATATAATTTTTGCGATTTCAATACTATTGCGAAATAATGCAAAATTAATTATTTAAACCAGACGGGCTATTATAGATTAGTCTAAACAATAGAAAAGATCATACCATCTAGACACTTCGGGTTGAAAAGGCTAACAACTGCAGAATATACCAGTTATAAATAAGGTACCTGGTCTATAGCTGGCGTCGTGCAAATTTGATTTTTAAAGAGTGATTAACACTCCTTATGTCCAACGCGTAGTATTTTATAAAACTACTATATCAGCAATACAAGTTGAAAGATATGTTTAAAAACAAAAACATGGTGCGCTCGTTGTCCTGAAAATACCACTTCTTGTGATAAGCTATCGGAAGAAATTGGTGACATCACAATGAAAGTGAAAATGTACACAATACAACGATCAAACATATTTACATACCGTCTGCAATTCCCTTCATTGCAAGTAAATAGAGCGATATGTTGTATATTCTGTAAATGCAGTCGCCTGCCCATGGTATTAACCGCTTTACTTTTCAGCGTAAGATTACATGAACGAATCAATAAAGAATATAATATCACATGTTTATTTCTTACATATTTAATTTTAAAAGCCATATATTAGGCCTAGGCCTGCCACAAAACAAATAAAAATCACAGAAAGAAATCGGAAACATTAGACTACATCTGTAGAACATTGTACAGTCTACAGCGCATATCGCGATGTATCTAGGTCATGTTATGACCAGAACCAAAGACCACAGTCTGGCACGGAAATGAAAGTTCGCTTCGTAGTTACAACAGAAAAAAGAGAGTTAGCCCTAGTGCAACTTCGCCTAGCATCTCTTGATAAACAAGTCGTTTGCCTTCACCGGATATTTCTATCAGAAACAATTCGTCACCCGCATCGTGTGAAATAAGATCGTGTGGAATACTTACATAAGTTACGTACCAATTTG
The DNA here is from genome assembly GCA_030159075.1 of Atrina japonica. Taxonomy (NCBI): domain Eukaryota; kingdom Metazoa; phylum Mollusca; class Bivalvia; order Pterioida; family Pinnidae; genus Atrina; species Atrina japonica. Next base: position 36,948 of record BROG01001171.1, read on the forward strand.
CCACCAATCAGTCATCATGGTTCCCAGCTGATAGGTAAAACAAATAAAATAAAATGGCTACTTTCAGTTGTCCTGATTGAATATCAGCCGTCTCACACAGCTGTTTAGCTGTTACGTCATATGTAAAAACCTCCCACCGCAAATTCACAGAAAATGGTAATATATATAAATACAAGGATTGTTTTTCATTTTTTTTTTTTGGAAACCATCAAGTATAAATGCAAAGGATTATGGAAAAAATTCAATGTGCAGCAATCCTTTCCATGAAACTGAAATATCTGCTCAAGAAGACGGAAACTCTTCTGTGGAAATTAAAATTCGTTTTGCTTGAGAAAAACTATGCTCTCAAGACTTCGGCGAGATTTTAAAGATCCCATAACTCAAATAGATATTTACAGTTGGATGATCATTTTGACTTCGTGTACATGAATTATTTTACGGTGCACGTGTGATGTGATTTGGATTTGGATTTGGATTTTAAAGTGTTTTGCGCCACAGTCAACATTATTTCAGTTATATGTTGGCGGCCATTTCTTATTGGTGGAGGAGAGAA
>BROG01001171.1:42500-110414 GCA_030159075.1 Atrina japonica
AGACGGCTCTTATCATTAGAAAAGAGTATACCATTTCGATTTTCATGGGTGAAAGGGTTAATCTCCGTTTTGTTCTCTTCATACAATTCTACATGAAATAAATCATATCTAAGAGCATGCGTAATATAATAGGAAATTAACTTGAAATAAAAAAACTATTCCCACAAGACATTTATGAGACTTGGAAGATCCAATAAACTGATAATTATTTGAACATAACATACGTTATTATGAGTGCAGATGCATTCTATATTCAGGAATATATTCTACGGAGGCGAAAACATGTTCTATTAAGCGTTTAATATTCTAGGTGCGTAATTATATCAGCATGATGCGAACAAGAGTTAATTCGGTGCTTTGTTTTTGCGTACCCATTCTCCGAACCCGATTTCATGTGAGTACGGTTATCCAGATATCATTTCCTCACCTAAATATATTTTAGCAACAGAGTAATTTTTATCAATGACATAAGCTCATAGAATTATTTCACAAATAAAACCCCAGCCATAATCATAAACTATATATATATATATATATATATATATATATATATATATATATATATATATATATATATATATATATATATATATATATATATAATATATAAATATTATATATATACGGCTGGACTCGAACTCAAGACCTTGCGATCAAGAGTCGTTCGCGCTACCGACTAAACAAGGGCGGATGCAGGAAACTTTGAATTATGTATTTTGTATGACCCGACGGCAAAATATACAGATAGGGAGGCTTGCGAGAATCTTAAGGCCTACCCCGAAATTTTCAGATTTTATAATACATTCTGTGTTTTCCTTGGCATATTGAGCGTCGATTTTAGAGTCAGAAGTTCAGCAGTACATTCAGTAAAAATGAGTCGACATATCGCGTGCACATAATTTATTCCTTACTGTATGTATAAACGATACCGATTTTTCATAACAGAAAACGGGGAATAAATTCCCCAGCGGTTTCCCATACCTATTTGCATATATTTTCTGAAGTGCCAATGTGTACCAGTTGATCAGCAACACCATATCAACGTTATAGATAAATGCCAATATTAATGCATCATTCGCTGGTTCTTACAAACAGAGATAATCAAAAGTAATAAATTCAAATTCTTATTATACTAGAATGAAAACAAAACATTACGCAGGTCTACGGACTTTTCGATGTGGGGTAACTAAATATTTATCATGCAACCGACATCCTCTTGTATCTCGGGATGGCCCAGTTGACCTCGTTTATCATTTTTCACATTTGTATTACATATCAAATCAAAATCATACGGAAAGAACTTATATCTTTAGGCTATATCAAGCATACATGTTATGTTCGCCGTCAAGCCATATCCGGACAATGTCAGGACAGAATCCGGTCTTAGTATCACCCGTGCATGCTCAAACTGACTTTTCCGAAAGCATCCGGTTTCAACTCGCTTATATGTTTTCTGCGTGGACCATGCGGTTCACAGTATCAAGAGCATTATATAAGAGTCTCTCTCTCTCTCTCTCTCTCTCTCTCTCTCTCTCTCTCTCTCTCTCTCTCTCTCTCTCTCTCTCTCTCTCTCTCTCTCTCTCTCTCTCTCTCTCTCTCTCTCTCTCTCTCTCTCTCTCTGATTTGGACATAGAAGTCACTAGTAGATCATTTTGTGAAAATGAAAAATATTTTATCACTTATGGTGCTTTGATTTGAAAAACATTGCTGTAGATACAAACAGAAAGAACAATACAAATCAAAACTTGAATCACACTAACAATCGGGACACATGAGTAACTGTAAAACCATGGTCCGGGATCGCTATGCTCTTTCCTACCCGTGGTCCCATGCGACCGAAATCTCTCGTATCTCATGAATATTATTCATAAAGCATTAGTCAATGCGAGTAAATGGTGCTCGCACTGGTCCACCAATCAGATACATTGTTCTATTGAGATCGTCATTTCTGTTCTAATTCAATACAGAGGCTGTTTAAAATCCTCCATCTAATTGGTGGACCATTCCAAGCACCATTTGCTCGCATTGGCTGATGCTTTATGAAAAATATTCATGAGCTACTAGAGATTTTTTCCATATTCCTTAGCTGGTTTAAACATATTTGATTGAAAATAATCAAATGGATTGATCAGTTTCTCACAATTTACTTGGCCTTCTCCAATCATTACAGTACACAATAAGTGTAAGTAACACGTGATAATATGACAGAAACATATGTACAATTTCTGAGTAGTGGAAGTCGACCTGGCTCAGTTGGTAGCGTGCTCGACACTCGATCGTGAGTTCGAGTCCAGCCGGCGGCATGTTGGTTTCCTGTCTTTCGGATGAGACAGTAAAAACGGAGGTCCCGTATCATAGTAGGTGTCGGAACGTTAAAGAACCTCTACTGCTCAATGGCCGTAAGTGCCGAACATAGGCCGAAATTTGAAGCTCTTCACCGGCATCTGGTGACGTATCCATATGAGTTAAAGATTCTTGAGTAGGATGTTAAATAACAAAAAACAAACAAACAAAACATGATTTATGGTGGTAGAAAGTATAAAGATGCATAGACTAGTAGTGCAAAAAAGGGGGAATGCAGAAAAGAAGAAATAGCATAGTGAACAGGAGTAGAGTGGTAGAACCTGGTAGCAACCTTTTTGATGCTTTAATAAATGAAAGAACAGCGAGTAGGATTTGGGCATTTGTCTGTTATGAATGATTAGGATCTCCCCATGGAAGAGTATAAATATGATAAGCACGTCGAATTCCAATGTTCGCGAGATTATTTGATTACATAATTCGTGAATTGGGATTTTAACAAGAACATAATGATATGCACCTTCATCAACGACACTGACAGGTAGGTGTAGAGCAAATTTCTACACTAAATGAATCACTTTTACACCAATGAAAATATACCTTATACGCACTAAGAGCACTGAGGTTTATTGATTCCCAATGTTCAAATATTTGGGTAAAACAAGACCCGTAGTCTCCAAATTTACTTAATACTCAACCCAAGTTGAATTTTTATTTCATTATTATGACAATTCTGTCTTTTTTAAATTTTCGAGCTTAAATGACAAGGTCATATTATTATTGTACATCATTCACATATAAAATTCTGCATAACACCATGGATTTTCCTGTAAAAAATAACTAATACGTTGATTATGGTACTTATAATTTGAGTATGGATACAAACATTTCAAATGAGCAATGACTTTCATCATCACTAAAAACGTTTATGCCTTGAAATCATTAAAAGTTGGTTGAGCTTGGGTACTGAGTAAAATTCGTGATTTCGGCCTCAAGTGGTATAAGTGATATTTTCATATTGAATGCAAAAGTCGATTTCTGATTTGAACAGAATCAACAAGTCAATAAGCTTAAAGAGGAGAAAATAAATGACGGCCTGAATATATCTCCGCGACACCTTGGAATTTGATAATTGTCAGGGTTACGAAAATCATTTGTCCTCACGTGTTTCATTGGACTTGACTGTGGACTCACGGCGGGTGTGACCGGTCGACAGGGGATGCTTACTCCTCCATGGCACCTGATCCCACCTCTTGGTTTCCAGAGGTCCGTGTTTGTCCATTTTTACCGGATTTGTATCTATGTCCTGGACATTCTATTGATTTATACTTTGGTATCTGAGATTTTTATATTGTAAGGTCACTCGTCTTGGAGGCAGTCAACAATGAATATATTCTGGAACTAGCCCATTGTGAATTTTATTGAAGGTAGATAGTTTTTTTTTTCAGTCTTGCCTTCAAGGTTACCTAACCATTTTCTAGGTATAGGCAACAGAAATATCTTAATCGAGTCTGGCAGCGCTTCACTGACCATACTGTGAGTTTTATAGAAGGTAGATAGTTTGGAAGTTTCACGTCTAACTGGATCCTTTCCGAGGTATTTGACAATTCATTAGAACTGTGATCCAAAACACATGAGTAATACTCAAGGGTAGGTCTAATTTAAGTCAGGTACATGTATAAAGAATTCGAAGTGTCCTTACTTTAAATCTTAGTTGTGATAAAGTAGTTATTATTTTTGTAAGGTTATAGATAAATGTATTTCCTTATTTTGGTTGTCAGTTCCTCGTTTATTTCCATTTAAATATCATAAACATAGCACAATAGTTATAATGCTCATGACGACCAATTTTGTCAATTAGACATCATAAACTGAGCTCAAATTTAAAAAAGATGTATATTCTCCAAAGGGAAAGTGGTATCACTCAAGACTAAATCTAAACATAATTGTATAGACAAATCCACCTAAGAGGTATATTCTATAAATAACAATTTTCTACCTTTCAGAAACGCTATTAAACAAACTTATTATTCATTATTCTATATATTATATATTATATTTATGAAACCAGTTGTTTTTACAGTGAACGTAAATAATAGTAAAATATAAGACTTTTGCAACCCTCCAGATTGCAATTGTTTTTTGTTTTTTTTTTAAATATTTACGTTTTACCCACTTTTACTTCTTGCACTTGATGTACAATAACACAAAACAATAATCATGTATGTTGTGAAAATATTGTCAAGTTCACTGTAGCATGAATATACAAATAGTAAAGTGAATAATTGTCAACCACCAACAATGCTAACAAAATATATAAGCGATTTAAGAAGAATGAGATAAATGATTTTTGAAAAAATACACGTTAACACGTTATGGGGGCATCATATTAGAGTATGCTTAGAAACATAACTTTCTCTGTAAAACATTGACTCACATCGGCGCCGCATTCTAAACAAGTTAATTTATATTTTGACATTTCTATATTTCATATATTCATTTCAAAATGAAACAAAAAAAGTGATAAGAGTATTAGATGAGATTTCCAATTTATTTTTTTAAATTTTATATAATAGTAAAAAAAAAACTTAATTACACAAGCATAAAAACTACTTGAGAATCTATCGGTATATGCATACGGCCTGGACCTGACCTTATTTTCAATATATATATATATATATATATATATATATATATATATATATATATATATATATATATATATATATATATATATATATATATATATGATTTTTTATCACAATGTATATCTCAAATTGTTTATTTTACATGAATCTAAGTAGTTAAAATCAAAATATTTGTTTCTGGAAATTTTAAAAATGATTATTTTAATAATGCTAATTGTAAACAACTCAACAATGTTTCAGTTGTATGGTAGCGACCAGGTTTTAATGGTGGAGGAGAAAACCCGGTTACAATGTACCCGGGGACATATATATATATATATATATAATATATATATAATATATATATATATATATATATATATATATATTATATATATATATATATATATATATATATAATATATATATGATTTTTTATCACAGTGTATACCTCAAACTTTTTTATTTTACATGAATCTAAGTAGTTAAAATCAAAATATTTGTTTCTGGAAAATTTTAAAAATGATTATTTTAATAATGCTAATTGTAAACAACTCAACAATGTTTCAGTTGTATGGTAGCGACCAGGTTGTAATGGTGGAGGAGAAAACCCGGTTACAATGTACCCGGGGACAGACAACTGACCTTCCACAAATAAACTGGCAAGCTTAAAAACAGCTTAAGTTCCAACAGGGCTCGAACCTGCGCTGACCAGAGCAGACATATTTCATAGTTCAAAGGGCGATGTTCTAACCAGTGGGCCACGGATGCCCCCTCTAAGTTTGGACTCTGAATTACTGAAAATGAACTTAGAAGTACTAAAATACTTGCCACCTATGACAATTCCTAGCGTCACCATGGTTACAGCAATCAACATCTTCGTCACTTTCAATATACTTCTTCTATATCACTATTTCTCTCAGTTCCACGTATCCTCCCTTTGTTTTACACTCACATTTAAAGTGTCAAGTCACAGTGTCGCTATCATTCTTAAACATCTTTTTCATTATTCCAGTTCATTTACTTTAAATGTTGTTTTCTGATAAAATATTTAACACTCAACAGCAGGTTAAACGATTCGTAACTTCCGTAATGCATAAAGGTCTTTATCATTTAAGAACGAAAATTTTCAGAAAATAGTTGATTACTGTACTCACTGTGAACGCAACTGAAGACCATTACAAGTGAACATGTGTATATCTCAAGACCAAATATTACTACAATAGTCAATAGTTTATTACAGTTTCGGCCAAACGGTGCAACATACAAAACTACTACTACAAATGCAATGATAATACAATGAAATACATATACAAGTAATTCTCTGGATTGAACGTTGGAGGTATAGTCATTAATTATAATTTCTGCATTTACTACGTTTCAATGCACATGTACAATTTATTTTTGATGGGTCAAAACATTTATGTAAAAACGTGGGCAATATATTATTGCTACTTATTGCTATATATTTTCTATATTTACTAATATATAATTAGGAATCCACCTAGTTTTATATATGAGTATGATATATGGAATTTTACATCGTGGGTGTTCGAAAGATATGCAAATATTATAATACAGATCATTCCACAATCATGTCTATTTCAGGTTGATCCAATATATATATGTCTTTGTTTTCGTTTTTGAACCTTTTAGGTAAACCCCACACATATCCACACCAATACTAAATAACAAGCTTTTGACTTGGCTTAGCCTGCAGTTTTCTGCAATTAATAGTTTTATACAATATTTTTAAAATTGATGTTTTTCTGGCTATGTATAAATGGACTCGTCCCGATTCAGAATATACCATGTAATTAGGAGTATTCCGTTTTACATCTAAGACGCGTTTACAGAAGTCTGTGTGCACCTGATCTAGATCCTTTCCAGTTATTTTGTTTCCACTTTTTGATTTACCAGGGGTTTTACCAAAAAATGGAAACATGATAATTAATTATCATGTTTCTACTTTTTGGTAAAACCCCTGGTAAATCAAAAAGTGGAAACATGATACCAGGTATAAATCCCCATACTTTGCTGCCATAATACGTTTCACGTATGTACCAAATAACTTAGTCTCAATATTGAAAGATTATGACTTACAAATATCTATTATACTATTGTACACATATTTTTGCCATGCTGTGCTTATGGGCTACCTTCGTTGGAACCTTTGATGTAGATAACGTATTCGTAGACATATACGTAATGCACATCTCACATTAGTTTACAAAGATCTTACAATATTTTGCATTTGATTCTATTTAATTGCATATCTGATAATTGTAGATCCTGTTAATTGCGTAAGAATTCAAAACACAAAACCATGTTAAATATTTCTTTCAATTCTATAGGTTAAGCCAAGAATTCCTGTTAATTGCATAAAGTATTTTAAAAATGATGAAAAATGTATTGGCTACGGTAGAAAGTTGTGTGGACATATCTAACTGGACCTTATAAAAAGTTTGCTTTTATTTCGGTGTTTTAGCCTTATCTTTAATGAGAATCCATTACTAATGTACCTAGGATGTTTATAATAGTGTTATACACATACTTCAAAGGACTAATTAAATATAAATCATCATTGTTCACTTAATATAAAACCTCAGATACCAAAGTGTAAATCAATAGAATGTCCAGGACATGGATACAATATCCGATAAAATGGACAAACACAGACCTCTGGAAACCAAGAGGTGGGATCAGGTGTCATGGAGGAGTAAGCATCCCCTGTCGACCGGTCACACCCGCCGTGAGTCCACAGTCAAGTCCAGTGAAACACGTGAGGAGTGTATCCTCGTCACAATTGGTACAGACGTCTCAACAACCGCCAACGAAAAGGCAACTCAACTTAAATAATTTATTCCTGTTAATTGCATTTTCCAGTTTTTTGCATTTTGGCCATGCGATAAAAGGAATCCACTGTATATATATATCCTTTCATTTCTGTGTGGAATAGTAATGTAAAGAGTAGAAAAGACGTATGTTTTGATACTATCAAGTTGTGTCTTCAGATTTTCTACAAATTACTAAGTACCTTTAAGCATCCACATCTTATTTACACCATTTCTAGAATAAGCAACTGTACAGTATATATATATATATATATATATATATATATAGATATACATATAGATATATATGTATGTATGTGTATATATATATATACATATATATATATATATATATATATATATAGATAGATATATCTATATCTATCTATATATATATCTATATATATATATATAGATATATATATAGATATATATAGATATATCTATATATATAGATATATATATAGATATATCTTATATATATAGATATATATATAGATATATCTATATATATAGATATATCTATATCTATATATATAGATATATCTATATATATATATATATATAGATATATATAGATATATCTATATATGTAGATATATATATATATAGATAGATATATCTATATATAGATATATATATATATATATATATATAGATATGGACGTGACTTCTACTATATTCTAATTAAGAATTCAATGATATTCAAACTTGGCAGAAAGTGTTCCTATGAACAGCTGTTTTTTTTTTTGCATATAAAACTGACTAGAAATAATAGTGTACCCCAAAAGATTAAAACAATCTGCATGTTAGAAAACTTGTCTTATCAAGCAATTGTTAGATGTGTTTGAAATTTTGTGTGCATGCTTGTCAAGTCAATATGTACAAAGTTTGTGAATGAAAACAAAGTCAGTGAACTGTGGTACAGGTCATATATTGGTATATTAGTTGCAGAGTGAACCAGAGGCAAACGACAATCAAGCACTAATTTCATAACTGTTTCACATTAATTGTATGAAAATAACCAATCAGCACTAGACTCTAAAATTCTTTATATATATTTTATATACTTAAATGTATATATAGAAACAAAAGTGAATCAAGGAATGCACTGAATTGCAAGTTTTGGGAAAAATGTTTACAATGCGGAATGTTTTCACACTGAGCATGCGCGATATGACATTTTCGTCCTGTCATCACTGGAATTTCAAATGTGATCGACAATCAGCGTTGTCAGCAAATATGGGAAAAAATCGTACTCAGTCTGACACTAAATGAGACGTAAACAAAGGTTCAACGAAAAAGAATTTCTGCCAGAGAGGTAAGAATTTTTAATCACCACTTATGTCATAATCAGACTAAAAGATTACAGACCTATCAATGCCTTGTGCATCTGTATTATTAAGTCTTCTGAAGACATCTGAATCCATTTAGGGCGAATTTGTTTTAAATAAACTGTTTGGTTTATGGTTTACAACTAGTTTGCAAACCATTTATGACACTAAAACTGGTTTCCTATGGCTAAACAACTACCAAAATGGAGTCGGCCTACAGAAAGAAGAAGATAGTCGCTCTTTTGTATGGGATGTAAAAATTAAGGGAAAATAGTACCAATTATACAGGAAAAAGAGTATTTATCTTATTGCAATATTTATTAACCCTGAATATGATGTCTCCGCCTTTTTTAATTCCTGGGGATTAACATTCTGAAAAGCAAAAATCATTATATGTTAATTTCCATGTTTGTACTCATCAATTCACATTGTTAATATTGTATAATGTTTCTCTGTCATTATGTGTACATTTTCTACTCCAGTACATGAAATGTCTAGAATACACATAAAAGGCATCCGATATTGGATACCTAAAATTCATAAAACCCCATATAAGCAAAGATACATAGCAGCATCCAGCAAATGTTCTACCAAACCTTGTTTTACTCCCTACCAAGATAAGGACAGTCGTTATGGAACTTCAACAATACTTTACAGTTGCTTATTCCAGAAGTGATGTAAATCAGGTGTTGGTACTTAAAAATTCTAAACAGCTTTTAAAAAATTTTAGGGCATACAAATTTTCTCGAATTCACAGTATCAAGACTTATGACTTCTCTACTCTTTACACTACCATGCCACATCAAAAATTAAAAGAAAGAATTTTCAGCATAATAGACAACTGTTTTTTCACTAAAAGTGGTACCGAAAAATTTAAATATCTAGTGATTGGCTATCAGGATTTCGTCAAACACCACTCTTATTCTACAAATAAATATACTAAGTTGAAATAAAAACATGCTGGAATTTTTAATAGACAACATATTTGTAAAGTTCGGAGACGTTTTTCAACAATCTGCATACCTATGGGAACGATTGTGCCCCTTTATTGGCCCACCTGTTCCTTTATTCATACGAAGCAGACTTCATTCAGAAATTGCTGAATCAAAAGAAAAAAAAGTAGGCGGTGTCCTTTAATTTGACATTTAGATATATCGACGACGTTTTGTCAATTAATAATGAAATTTTCATACATATGTAAATGCGATATATCCCAACGAACTAGAAATTAAAGATAAAACAGAATCAAGCACACACGCTTCATACTTAGACATTTTACTTAATATAAACACAGACGGGAAATAGCAACTAAGCTATACGACAAATGTGACAATTTCGCTTTCCCATCGTAAATTTTCCACATTTAAGTAGTAATATCCCTCAGTCACCCACATATGGAGTTTATATTTCACAAATGATCCGATATGCAAGGGCGTTTACAACAGATAAAGATTTCGTATGCAGAGGTGAACTACTCGCTGACAAATTATTGACACAAAGATATCGAAAATCGCGTTTAATGTCAACGTTTCGCAAATTTTATGGTTGGTATAATAGCCTTGCTTGCGACTACTCTGTTTCACTAAGTGAAATGTTGAGTTGCCTTTTCGTTGGCGGTTGTTGAGACGTCTGTACCAATTGTGAAGAGGATACACTCCTCACATGTTTGATTGGACTTGACTATGGACTCACGGCGGGTGTGACCGGTCGACAGGGGTTGCTTACTCCTCCATGACACCTGATCCCCCTCTTGGTTCCATGTTTGTCCATTTTTACCGGATTTTTATCTATGTCCTGGAAATTCCATTGAATTATAATTTGGTATCTTGTTCTGGGCCATGTTTCTGCCGCCATGTTGTTGTAGCAACAAACTTGTATAAACCTATTTAACCACCCTAGGAGACATTTTGAATGGTTTGATAAACTAGTTTTGGTTTAGGATAAAATAAATGAAAAACCAGTTTTAGTTCAAAACCAGTTTATAACCGGTTTATGTAACAAATGGAAAGTTTACAAAACTGGTTCAAAACTAAACCCAGTTTCCAAAGAACAAATTCGCCCTTAATTATAGTGTTGCACTAAGTAGCAAGATGAGACATTGATATAATAAATGGCTAAAAGTATTCTCCACTAGTGACTTTTCTGTAATGTATTGTTTAGAATGAAAATTTATAGACACATTAATTTGTTGTCATTTATCAATTGATTTTGCATTGTAAAATCAACTAAAAGAAAGTGAAAAATGTAGCTAGTTTAGAATTTTGTACGTTTAAAACAAAGCTTAGTTTATACGAGAAATGTTAGACCTATTATATCGGTTTTATTTTAATTTTTGGCACATTGGCTTATATTCTGAGAATATGGAATCAAGCATTTGCGTATTTGAATAATAAGTATGATGTCAGCTGGTAAATGAAAATGGCAAGAGTTCCATTTATGTCCCCACTCAAAGAGTCAGTTACAAAAGAAACTTGTTCCATAGATCTAAGGAACATTTATCATAATGAATAACCCCTACTGTCAATAACATTTAGAGTTCATTTGTTTACCTGTAGATTAAAACAGAGGCTGAAGCTGAATACCTCAAACGATTGGTATATAATGCAGTAATCGGGAAATGGTAGGTTACTAATATTTTCATAATACACACACACACACACACACACACACACACACACACACACACACACACACACACACACACACACACACACACACACAAACACACACAAATATTACAGGTATATACAATGTGCATGTGTTATAAACATAAATGTGTTTCCAGTGAAAATGCAAGTAATTCTCTCAGATAAAAGGGCACATGATCTCTTCTTCTCGTTTTGTAATTTTAGCATTTAAATGGTTTTTTTTGCAGTTTCTTTCACAAATTCATTTGCTGCTCTAATTCTTTTCTATTGTACTATCTTTATTACTCATTCTAGTTAGTTGTGTGAATGAACAGAGTATTACATTGTACGTTAACACATCTGTCTGGTCAGTTAGTAAAGGAGAGTCATATATGTTAGTTATCCATCATAAAGATGATGCATATGTGCAGATAAAATGTTATAGAATGTACAAACTACAGATTATCGGACATGTACTCTATTTTTATGAAAGGTTAAGCTAGCAGTTTGATTTCATGTAGTAAACAATACATGAAAACAGAAGTAATGGATATACTTTGTAATGTTGTCCAATTCATATAAGATGACGGGGCGGTGTAACCTTTAATTATTATACGGATGATTCACTCACTTTTCGGTTATGACACACTGTACGGGAAAATCGGTTTATTCGCCACTGGATATTTTCCTTCTATATGGTGACAAGTAGGAACGATTAGTATAGTTCATGTCATTTTCATGTTAAGCTTTATGACCTAAGATTAACTTGTCCAGGTCAAGAAAGGGTTCATAAGAGTCCACCCCGCCAAGTTATATGGATTTTACAAAACACTTGTCTCTAGATGACATGCAAGCATAAAAGAAAGCTTGTGATAATTCGAAATAAATTTGTTACTGACAACAAATCTAAAAGTAGACTCACAATGTTGAATTCCCTTCTTTTTTAGGGTATCCAACTTTTTTCAGACTGCAGATTTTGGTGCATTCAAAAGTACACCATCAGGAGCATAGGTTTATGCCATCAGCAACCTTTCCAGCATTTAGGAACCCAAAATTTGCTGTCAGTGACATTTCTTATACAGTCCACAATATTTGATAAAAATGTGGTATATATTTTGAAAACAGAAAGCTTATTTAAATTTCCCTTTTATTTTCTTCTCTCCTTCACAAGTGCCATGTTACAGTTGCTCATAATTTTCATAAGATGTTACAAACCTAATAAAATTTTACTACATAGTTAATTATATTTTGTTGTAACACTTTCCGGATTCAAATGATATAGCGATTCACATGACTGTACTTTAGTGTAAATGCGTATGTTGAACGGTACAGACGTTTTTCACCCTGTATTCAGTCTTACATAATTTACCACCGATGTTGCATTTATTAAAATAATTCAATTTATTTAAGTAAATGGACTTTTATCACGGGTGTAACCCGGTAATAAAATGATTTGTGGTGATGTATTACGACATTTCTGCATACAGACCATGTAGTAGAAAGAATGACTGGTGGCAGTATTAGCTGGCAGAAGTAAAAGCTGTCTGAGAGCAGTATTGATGAACTCTTATTGTACGATTACAACAATAATAGAGTCCAAAACATGAAACTGCTTTTGGCATATCGAGAACAAAAAATGCCAAGTCTAAATTGAATGCAAGTTCAGCCGTTGGTGCTTGCAGTAAAATGTCAAAAAGTGTTTTAGATGAGGATTCAAAAACCAGAAAATACTGAAGGATGTTTTGAGAGTTCAAAGCTGTGATGTATCAATGGTAGAATTCAGATCAAAGATCATTAGGATTATTAAGATCGGTGTGATGATTATCCAATCAAAATGATTATGACTCAAATGGCAATGATATCGATCGTTACATTATTCACCCTGCAAAAAAAAGAAGTTACATACGGATTCAAACAACAACAATTTTTCTTTTGTGCCAAAAAGATGTCGGTTTCAGGAAATAAGTAAAGATGTTATAGACAATGTCTCAGCTAACAACATCACAGATCTTTTTAGAAATGACATGAATGAAAAACAGCATTAGATGAAAACAGTTTGCACCCTAAAACCTGTATGGGTCCTGCAATTGTACACACAAATGTGTTGATTTGGAATGTCATATCCCAAAGCAACAACAGGAGGAAAAAAGGTAAAATTTCATTGAAAATTCACTAGTCAAAATTGCTTCAATATTTATCAAAACTGTTGATAAGATGGCAAAAGCAGAGAAAGATGATCACGACAATGATTTGTTTGAGTATATTGATTATTGTAATAATATTTTTGCACTACTTGGCCATTCCAGTAGACAAGTTATTTTGATATGATGCAAATTCCTGAAGCCAGAACAAGTCAGATTTTTAAGTGCTCTCAGTCTGTTCCATAAATAGAATGTCTTTCGGAGTCGATGTTTCCAAAACTGCAAAGGACACAGAAATTGCTTGGAACTTGTTTACAAGCTTTGATCGTGGTCGAGGCGCATACACAGGTGTCAGAAGTCACTTTGATTGTCGAAATGGCTATTATGGAGCAATAAGAGGTGTGGCAGAGGTGGATTTGGATATAGATATTTGAGGCAGCCACAGAGCTCTCTAGCCAGACTAAATTCCCATAAATAAGGGAATTCTGAAACTCAACAGTAGATCAATCAGGTGAAGTAAGTTTGAATTAATTTCTAACTTCGAAACATGTATACTGATACATTTTTCAAATTGATGGGAAAATAACCTCAGAGAAATTAGATATCATCAGGAGCTAATAGACCTTTTTGGCACACAGTCCTACGCGCTCTCAGTTGGAAATTTTAATGTCGCAATGGGCTAAATTTTGTAATAATAAAAAAAGTAACTATGGTCATTTTTAGATAAAGATGTGGTTATTTTAAAATAAAGATACAAAATTTGTGATTTAATTGACTTCTTAAAATTAAATCGACAAAATGAGTTCATCTGAACACATGAGGATTTTGATTGGGCAGTACATTTAGATTATATTTTTTCCTTTCTCTATACCAAAGTGAACTACATGATGAACATAATTGGAAAAACTTTGACTAAAATTGGGGATTGAAACCTTTTACAGAACCTGCATATTAATGTTAAAAATTTCAGCAAAAGAATTGCATAACAAGAAAAAAATTAGTTAATTTATTTTCATAACCAAAGGAAAATGTAGAATATATAATATTATTAAATTTGACAAAATTGAAAAAAAGGATTTTATATTCATAAAATTAAAAACTAAATTTACGATAACAAAATAATAGTTTATCTAGGCAACATTATAGATACAGAAATCATAACTGTTACTTTATCAGAAGAGAAAAAATAAAACATTCGTCACTGGTCTTATTGAGTCATCATGTTTTGCTGTTGACCGTGTAAAATTCAGGAAAATATGAATCTATGCAAGGTTGGGGTACAGTTTTAACACTATTTAAATGGACCATCTTTGGCAAATTGCTGAATGTCAAAATTTTGTTGAAATTTGTTTTATTAGGCTAGCAATGAAAACATTTATTTTAAAATGAAGATATCGGAAAACTTACAGACAGTAGTACAACGGTCTCTTATATATTAAACATAGACACCAAATATTTGTAATATGATTTCAAACGATATATGGTTATCATGCAAAACTTACAATGTATGGTTGATATATAAACTCATTCATGGGAAGGTAAATGGCGTAGGAGACGAAATATATATATTATTTAATGATCAGGAAGAATATTGGTTAATATCACTTGGAAAATTATTTCTTGAACAAATCAGAACTTGATTTGTTTGCTTCCATATTCCAAGTTGAAAACTATTTCTCCTGGAAGCCAGATCCATTATAAACGTTTATATATGAATGGTTTTAGCATTAATTTTGGATCATTTGGTTTTACATATGTTTCCTCTTTTCAGATGGTAGAGGACAGGGCTTATACAGTGCTGGTTTCCCATAGTTATTGAATTATTAGTAGAGGTGCCAATTGTGTTGATAAAAAAGAAGACACTTCTTATTTATGTTACAGTCAAGTTGTACTTTCACTGAACCAGACTGGTGATGATAGCACATTTTGTGTCAGGCGAAATCGGTGAGGGATTTCAGAGGAGACTACCTGCATAATCCTCAAATCTTGGAAACCAGGAACATAGAAACGATATCAAGTTTATTTACAAAAAAATGGTTCAATATCGTAATGAAAACAGACTGATGTTATTCAATATTCTGTGAAACCAGTTTTAGAATTTTTAAATAGAAATTTTAGAATCAGGTATAAATCTTCATTCAGCTATTTGACCTGTCAGTTTTAGGTTTATCAGAAGACAATATTCCTGTTAGACAGCACTGGTAGGTAATTTAATGTTTGAAAGGTGTCTAAATACGTTCGATGATACCTAGATACCAAAAGATGTGACCAAGGTTGTGAATTATTTAGGAAGCTATCACTATAAACATATTTGTCATTGAAAGATTTAACCTTAAGACTAGTATTTCTGTAGTAGTAACAATTACAACCAGCCACAGGGCCATAAAAATATTCTTAGACAATTTTATTTACTCCGCTTCAAGCTTTTATTCAAGTCTTTAGAATTTGCTCTACTTTGGTAAAATGCCATAAAAGGGCCATAAAGAAAATCATAGACAAATGTCTTTCTCAAGTGATAAAATACTAAGTATGGCATGTAACTGACTTAAGTAATTCTTAACAGCGAAAATGGCTGTTCCCTATGTTGACCTTGGAATAGATAAACACAGATGTCACTGTCGTCCTAAAGTATTTGGGGACATATGTAACCCTTTGGCTTTCTAAAACTACGTATTATTTGAAGTCAAGTTAATTGGAACATAAATTGGGACATATATCCTGGACTATATTTACACTGCACCTTAACAATCTGACCCCAGTTGAGATTATTCTAAAGTCGTTTTATAGTCCACGAGTTCTCGTGATGATGTAATTCTTAACTTTTGAGAATTAAATTTGTCTCAGAATGTCCCTTGTTTATGGGTTTCGGGGCCCAGATCACAATATATTCATCTTATGAATATAAATAGTGCATATAGTTCAAAGAATGGAAACGGATTTTGTTATTAGCAATTTTAGTTCTGCAAAGCCGTTCAGAGTATACGAATCCCATTGTAGATATAAAAATTTATCCTATTGCTAGGAGAAAATGTATTCTAACGGTTCACAAAAGATATGTGTCACACAACACAATAAATTCTTCATTACTTATATCAAACCGTATTAACCAGTTGCAAGGGATACTATATCAGGATGGATTAACACGGTATTGTCAACAGCTTAAATTAATACTTCAATTTACAAATTGTAAACTGTTCGTGCAGCATCAGTTGTAATAGCTCAAAAGGAAAACTCATCACAAGTTAGTAAGATTTTGAGCAAGCAGTCTGTGGTTTGCTCAAACGGTAAGGCATTTATCAAATACAATGACAAAGAAGTAGAAATAGAAAACGAGCCTTTCAGAAAAATATGTTCTTCAAGGATAATATTTGAGGTAAGATAATAGCCTCTTTAGATTTATCAAAAATAATTTATGGTTTCTATGTATGTTTTCAATGAATTTTTTAGCTTTCCGGGACGAAAGTCTGGAAAGCTAATGACATACCCCGTAGTCAGCGGCGTCCGTAGACAAAACTTTAACCTGGCCTATAACTTTTTAACCGCAATGAACAGGGCTCTGATATTTCACATATAGAGCTGAAGGGATGAAAATTTTACCAGCCCTTTGTGTGATGCTGGTTCCCTCGGGGGTCACAACCTGCCAATCTTAAAACATCTCTTTCCCTGCACATCGTTGATAAAATCTGAATACTTTAAATATAGTGATGATATACTTTGCCTCAGAGATTCATCTGTTTGTATGCATTGTAACGAAACACTGATATATCTTTAGAAAGATAATAAAGGTTTGTTTTACCAAAATTGTGATATTTTTAATCAACAGAGCAGATATCTTGGATGGGACAGGTGAAGCAGTTTGATTACTATATACTTGATATAAGAAAATCTCTACATTTAAAAAAATGTAAGCAAATAATGCTTTCAGAAAGAGCGTGATATCAACATTTATTACCCCAGAGGCAGGGGTTAAGGGTAATGCTGGGACTAATGTGGTCATGTAGTATAAGTTACTTTATCTAAGAAATGTATACATTGCATGGTAGAGCTAAACTAAATATAATATTTTCAAAAAGAGCATAAAACCGTCTATCAACGTACTATCTAGGGAGAATCGATCCAGGGTTTGGAGCTGTACCAATTTAGCTGTATATTAACTTTACATTCGGTCTTAGAAAATCATCTTCTCTCCATCTATAGATTGTAAGGAAAATGTTAATTCATTTTAAGAAAATGATATACTTTCGCACTTAATTATGAAAATTGTTACCCTGGGATTAGGGCTGTTTCATTTAAAGTTTATTATTCTTTGAGCAGGGCTTCGGGGCCTTGGTCTTGGATCAGACTAATATAATCATATAATGACTATACTTGGTCTTAGAAAATATTTTCTGACATCTATAAAAAGTAAAAAAACGGAATACATTTGCAGAAAGCACATTAATCACTCGTACAATTGTTAATTTAATTTACTTCATTAAGTTCATAGTCTGGGATGTGGACAATATAGATATAGTGATATGTATAGTCTTAAAAATTCTTCTGCTCGTCTATATGCCATTTCGTCTTAGTTAACTATGAAGGACTGTTTTGTTTCGTGTTTAATAAGAAGTCGATATGAAATATTTTTCACTTGTGGAAAAACTGAATTAATAATATTTATAATTTAGGATGGTAGGCAAATTGCTTTGGTCCTTCTTTTTGTAACGGTCCGTCAAATAATTTAAGTTTCATTTCTGAAGTATTAACATGTTTTGTATGATGCAATACTTTGTATAGAATAAAGGATGAATTCCTCATGGCCAATGTTTGGTAGTTCCATTCATAAATATGGGACTTGAAAATCTTTATGAAGGGCTTAGCTTTTGTGTTTCACACACAGATCCTGTATTGTACTTATTTTGTTTATGGTGAAAATGTTTATTTTGAAAAAAATTGATTAAAATTAAATAATTTTAATGTAAGTGTGATAATAGGCATTGGCTTTAAAATCACAAATATGCAGCCAGGAATAATATATGAACAGGTTTACATTCATATTAAAATAATAAAGTTTTGTTTGACTACAATTCTATGTTTGTGATTTATCAAGTTGAATACTTCATGTAATATGTAAGAAGTGTTTTTGAAGTAATATGTTGACATTAGAATCAAGCAATGCTCAACCCTCCTTAGGTATCCATAGATAAAACGGAGCCTATTTTACTATTTTTCAAATGATTTCAGCTTGCACATAGTTCAAGATTACCCTAGTTTCCGTTGAAGAAACATCAGGTGTCCACGAATTCGTATGGTTTAAACATGCTTGATTCATGGATACCCGGGCAGAATATGTAAATTGTCGCGGAAACTATTTGTGTGCAGTGACAGGAAATGTCGAAATTTCGTTTTGGTATCAAAAAGAAGAAAAAACAATGAAATTTCCATTGCTTATGTTTTATTTTCTTTTATGCAAATATAAAGGACAGTAACCTGAAAATAAGAGGTACTTAAGGTAATTATTTAATCAGATATTTTGTGTTCTAATATTTGCAGGTTCACCAGGACCATCTGGTGCCCCGGGTATAGAAGGCAGTCCAGGACCTTCTGGTGCTCCAGGTAAACAAAGACTCGTATGTATGCAGATTATCTATTTACTAGAAACCCAATGTTGAGGAAATGGACGTACAGTGGTTTTTACTTAAGTGGAGATTATTATTGTAACCTGTGATGTATGGCTGGTTTTGAACTAGAAAACTTGATGTTAAATTGTGAAATTTGTGATTCTATAAGCAGGGTTCATGTCTGAGATGGGGCCAATATAATCATATAGTGACAATATGCTTATCCTTCGATTTTTGTCTTTATGATTATACATTGTAACAGAAATTAACATAATAAATAAGTTACTCCACTTGATTTTTTTCAGACTAATTGGGGCCATCTTCCTTGGGTTGACATTGAAATGCATCTTGTTAATATTTTGAATAAATAGAATAGTAGGGATGTTGAAATGAGGAGCTTAGAGATAACCATTAACTTATTTTTTTAATACAGCAATAATTCGACGGACTATATATGTACTTTTAAAAATAAATTAAAGATACATATAATGATGATGATGATGATGATGATAAAAATAATAATAATAATAATGATAACATTAATAATAATAATAATAACAACAACAACAACAACAATAACAATAATAATAATAATAATAATGTTTTAGCTAGTAATAAACCAAAATGTGTTTGTGTGATTTCATTTAGTGGAGGTTGATTATCATTTAATAACTTGTTACGATAGTGTAATACTAAATACTTGTATAAGTTTCAATAAAATTCAGTAAAAAATAAATAATTGACAGGTATTCTACATGACAGCAATATATTCAATTGTATGTATGACAAAACATAAAATTGACCTAAATGAAATCTAAATGTTTCTTATTTTACAAAACATAAAGTGACAATGGAACGGCTTTTTGATAAAATGCATGGACGATCACCTAAGTTAATACATGTCACTATAATATAATATATATATATATATATATATATATATATATATATATAACTAGGACTTTCTTCCCTGTGAGGCAAATACAGATCTTGAACACACAAAGTGACGTATGCAATAATGCACAATTATGATTATTACTCGTCAAGAGTCAATTCCCTTTGTTGATTTTTTTTTCTAGATAATGTCGATAGTGAGCCATAACTTGCCATAATTTGAATCCATTTGCTTTATTATTGGTTCTTTACCTTGCTACAAACATCTGTTTATTCAATTGGAAAACTCAAATATATGAAGGTTTATACTTCATATGAAAGGTTAATGACAACAAATGAGCATTCAATTTATTAATAGCAAAAGTTTGAGCAATAAAAGCACACTAATTTTTCTTTTAAGACAAGTTTAATTACCAAAATATATAGTCTAGATTGCTGCCGTAATTTTCCAAATCTTACGATAGTGTAATGCTAAATACTTGTATATCTGAAGTTTCAATAAAATTCAATAAAAAATAAACAATTGACAGGTATTCTACATACATTCAGCAATATATTCAATTATATGAATGACAAAACATAAATTGACATAAATGGAATATAAATGTTTCTTATTTTACATAAGATAAATTGACAATTGGAACGGCTTTTTGATAAAATGCATGGACGATCACCTTAGTTAATACATGTCATTTTAAAGTACATTTATTCATTAATTGCTTTGATGAAATACTCTGAATTTACTTACTGATTTGAACTTTAAAAAATATTATGTAATAAAAACGTATTGGTTGATGATGATGATGATCATCATCATCATCAACATCATTTGTCATTTCTTTATGCTAATTTTAATAATGTAAGTCTATCTGACTAAGGCTATTTTGAGAACTATATTTTCTCAACAGGGTCGCCAGGTGTCGGTGTTCAAGGACCATCAGGTGCTCCAGGTCCATCAGGTGAGAGATTTATAAAATTCAACATTTTCTTGACTCATTATCTGCATCTAATTAATCAATTAGAGTGGTCACTGTGATATTGCGTTATCATTATTACATATCATGATTATGCAATTTAAACAGAGTAAAATATTGATTATGGTTGAATATCTTCATTATTCTCACAAATATGTGTTATATTTTACAAGTTCAAAATCCAAGCAGAAGGTTGCAGTCTGTTTTCTTATTCTTTGTGCCATGGTTTTGATATTTCCTAAAACATTTTCAAAACTCACAATATTTGATAGCATAGTGCATGTTATGTACACAGAGTTTGTTCACAAAAAGCCTTTGTTGACTATAATATATATATATATATATATATATATATATATATATATATATATATATATATATATATATATATATATATAATATATATATATATATATATATATATTTATATATATATCGATGCAAGTCAAATGTTCGGCCATTAAAATCATCTAAAAGTAACAAGTGACAAGATATTAATAGGTTTAAAGGGTTTCCGTGTATACAGAGATAATCGCAAAATGCTCTTCAAAATGCTCCCTGGTTTTGATCTCTGAAATTGGTAGAATACAGCAATAGTCAATCAAAAGTCAATTTATCCCCCATATTGTCCCCAAAGATCATATAAAATTATTGATTATGTCAGATTTATATATTTGTTACCACGTTGAAGCGTAAGGTGGTTTACATTCATGAATGTAAAATGTAGAAATAATTGAATACATGATCCATTTGTGAAGCACATTTGATGTAAACATTAATTCATCGTCAGAAAGTCCGATACCTTCTTGGATAAGAAACAGGGAAAAGTTTCATTACAGTTAGTAACTTTGCCCGTAAACGTGGACGTAACTAAAGTTACGATTCTATTTACGTGTGCTTTCAGTTTAAATTTCAACTAAAGGTCGTACACAAGTGCTTACACGTTAACCTACACGTATTTACATGTGACACTAGTAGTTCTTTCTACCAGCTATAGATTCCGACATGAGTTCTTACATACGAAAGAAAAAAAAAAGACGTTTAGTGGAACTAATTGAAGATGTAAGTTACGAGTTCATCTACCCGTAAATGTACGACCTTTTGTGAAACTGACCCAAAGACCCCCTTTTGCAAATGACCAATACTTTCACGAAAATTATGATGCTTATGCTTTGGTTCAGTAATCACCTGTTGTTATTATCTTTGGTATGTCGCCGTTCGTCATGAACCTTCGGACATTTTTGACGTCTTCAGAACCAGTCGACCATTTTAAATTAAACCCTTTGTGAAGACGTTTAAAGTCTGCCGGGACGAGTAAGAGTCCCAAAAGGGGCCTACAGGATAGAAACTTGGTATATATTAGAAAATATTCAATCCAATAACCTTTGACCAGATGACTTTCAAATCTTAAAAGTATATAGGACCTCTGCTCCTATTGATAGAATGCAATGGCGTTTTACAACTCTGTCGTGATACCGGATTCCGGGATAAGCACTCAATTTTGTCATTGATACATATCCCCTTAAATATGGTTCAATTATTCTATACTCTTTACGTAGTGGTTAGGAAAAACAGAAATTCAACATGGTTATCAGCAGCGTGGAACTGAGAGAATCCTAACATCTGGGTATTTCGACTGAGTTTTGAATTGACTTATTCTTATTGGTAATGTGTCGAGTTTTTCTACCCAAGCTATGACCCAATGTATTTATTAAGTTGTCGCGCCTAGAGGCATGAATGAATTAAACCGTTAAACATGAAAACAATAAAAGCGACAACAAATACCACCCCCCACCCGTCAAAAAAAGGAGAAAAAGAAAAAATAAAAACAATATTCCATCAATGAAAAAATAACTAAACAGGATGTAGTATACAAATCGATCACAGGAAATAGAAATTTATTTGGATCAGGGCTATACGATATGAAACTTTAGAAATTACTCAAGAAAGGCCCTAGCTCCATAAAATTTAAGATGCACTGAAGTCTAAAAACTTTACTCAATTTAGGCTCGTCTTGAAATCTGATTGGCTGTGAAAGTCAAATTGAGAATATTCTCAAATTTGAGTAAATTCTTAAGTTTTAAGGTGCCCGGAACGAACATCTTAGAATTAAGTAACTTTTAAATTTAAGGGTGTCGGGCACAGATCTATATGATACCATCAGTAATTGCTTTACAGTCCAAGGGTCGGTATTTGACCTGGATATGATAGTTATATCAATTAAATATGGCAATTAGGTTTCTTCAATATCACGTAAAGAGTGCAACATAAAAATATCAAAATATATGCGAAATAGAAAAGTATGTTACATGTATATATCCGGTTCAAAATGTATCACACTGAGGCACGGTAAGGGACAAACTTTTAACTAAATTATGAGAAATATCAACAAGTTGTTGTGAGCTGCGATTAAATATAATCTAGGAGAAAAAAATAGAAAGTTCAACTTGTGTATAAATTGTGCATTTAAATTGATTTCAGTGTAAATTTTAGGGTGAAATTATTCTGAAGCCAACTATCTTATTCTCCATATGATTGACAGTTTCTTGAGTCGGACTTTAAACAACAATACAACAGCAACAACAATTTTATGTATAAATGAATGTCACCATTGGATAGTTGGAATTCGAATTTAAGACGTAATTACAGGGATAAAAATTGACATTTCTGTCTCACTAGTCAGTTGAAATAATTTAAAGCAAATTTACTAGTCCTATCACAAGTTCCCTTGCCACAAAGTGGTAGGAACAATAACCAATTAGGCACGTATTTTCTAGACCGTTACCAGACTTACCGAATTGGTAGTTTTAACAAGTTGTCTATTTTTGTGTTTAGATATTCTAAAGGGTCAAAGCAGCTAGCATTATCTTAGTTTGAGTTGATCTAAAAATTAAAAGATCTGTTTAGGTAATTTTGATGTTCATTGTACATATGCTCTTTTATTCTTCTAGTCAACCGGACTAGCTGAAGCACAACTTGGACTAGTCCGCTAAAATTGTTACTGGTCACGGACTGGTGGAATGCTATTAACTCATTCACCCCCTATAGACACATTTGGACTAGTCTAAGTCATTGATTTAAGGGGTTCATTATGTTTCAGGGGTTGATGGGTCAGAAGTATAAAATAATGATTTTCTATTTACAGACATAAGAGCTGCAGGATGAAGTTAGTTTCTGTTATCACCGGAAGTGTCTGTAACAATAAGATTACAATGGAAAAATATTGATAACGTTAAAGGGTTATTAAGGTTTTATTTGTTACAGCTCGTGACGTCATATTTCTTTTACAAATTTGACATGCTAAAAGCTTTATAATAGTTTCTTAATTAATGATGCCCGTTTGCCTGTTTGCATATTATCCACCATTTAAAATTGGCCACCATCGTACCGTAAACTGAGAATGGTAAATGCGACATAAATATTTAAACAAAATTACCCTGCTGTTAACCTCACAGACGAATTCAAACTCAAAGACAAACCATATTACATAATATACCTGTTTGAACATACGCGGTTTTTTGTGTTGTGTTACACAAACCTAGTCAAATTATATCACACTAAAGGATGGTCAAGTATTGGTACAGAAATCACAAAGAGTATTGAGGACAAAAAGATAAAGTAATATTACTTTGTATTGTTAAAACGGTGGCGAGGAAATATTTCATTTACATGTACTTCTTTTTTACTTCATTTTCCTTTAGTTCAAATGTTGCTTTGAATAAACTTTATTTTCCTGCTAGTTTATTCATACATGCTGAAAGAGACACAAACCGCCGATGCAAATAACGACGAATAAGATTTTAGATTTAATATACAGTTAATACAAACTTTAAGAGTTAAAAAGTCCCAATACACAGTGCGCATGGCACAGGAAATTTAAGTCACTGATCCATACACCGTGCACAAGGCACCGACTTTTTGGTGTAAATTTGAGTCAAATGTAGTACGCAAGGCACACCAAATGTAGGTTACTGACCGATACATCGTCCACAAGGCACAAAACTCTTCAGTATAAATTTGAGTCAAATACAGTACGCAAGGCACACTAAATGTAGGTCACTGGCCCATACATCGTGCACAAGGCAACAACTTTTCGGTATACATAAGGTTTGAACTGCAGTTTTATTGCGTTCTATGGTTTTATATCGGAAATTGGTATAGGGGAATTTTCAACATTAAGCTTGTAAATGACCCTATATCAATTTACGATAGAAAACCAAAAAACCGCAATAAAAATGCTATTCAAACCTTATATTTACATACATTTTACGTATTTT
The DNA here is from genome assembly GCA_030159075.1 of Atrina japonica. Lineage (NCBI taxonomy): Eukaryota > Metazoa > Mollusca > Bivalvia > Pterioida > Pinnidae > Atrina > Atrina japonica. The sequence goes on from BROG01001171.1 coordinate 68,110, forward strand.
TCCATTGGAGTGACATTTAGTCCATGTTGCTAAGGTGAAAAGCAACGGCATACGATATTTACATGACGGATAACAAAATAGTCCAAGTTCTTAATTTTTTATTATTTTCTACTAAATTAAAAATACATTTTCGAATTTCATTTAAACATACATGTATTTTATAATTTGCAGTTAATGATTGAAGACTTTCAACACAAGTTTTACAAGGAGTTCCATTCCATGTATGTATATAAGCCTACATACACGAATCACTAGGGGAATCAATTTCCGATACGCAAGTATGACGGAAATACGTATTAACAAAGCGTGAATAGAAGAACATGTAAATACAGTATGCAAGGTCACTGTCCCATAATTGTGCACATGGCACAGATTCTTCCGTATAAAGTCGAGACATTTAGGACTGAAATATAACACTGTTCTGTCAATGTGGATATTTCCGCGTGTTGCTAATTATACCCTAACACTAACCCTGATATAAACCAAATGCGTGGGCTTTTTACAGGACGTTACAACTTATTGTGAGGATCCTGCATTAAACGATGATTCTTAACACAAATGTGGGACAGGTATATAGAGACAATTTACACGAAAATAAAATAAAAACTTGATAGCGAATTTATTGTAAATTATCCCACACGTAACTAGGAGTTATACTCTACTTCATGAACACTTTGAACTCTACAACTCTACAATCCATGATGGACTGATCTTAAACAACAGAAAAGAGCATCTTACTCAAGATACTCAGGGGTGAAAAAGGTCAGCATCTGTACATTCACTACTTATCTACTATCTACTTGAAAACAGCCAGCATTAAAACTATAGATATCAAAATATAGATAAATGACCATAAGTTTAGATAATTATTTCCTGAAAATGATACAAAACATTATTGAAATTATACACTAACTGAAGCATCACTGAAATAACAAACTTATATCGAAAAAATTACAGTGACAGTCTAGTAAAAATGTTCAATATATACCAAAAAAATAACGTTTTCTGAATTTTGAATGTTATTTAAAGCCTCTCTGAACAATTTTTCAATCATGTGTTGACGCCCTTGTTTATAGTGGTGGAAGAGAAAACTGGGATACAATGTACCCAGGAATAGATCACCAACCGTCAGGAAATAAACTGCCAAACTTGTGTTCACAAAATCATATTAGTTTCCGACGGAACTTGAACTCGCGCTGACTAGTGGTTGGAAGACTTCGTAGTTTAACCACTCGGATTAGTAGGCCCGCCACAGTAATTTAAAGTTCTTTGGAATAGGAAAACTAGCTTTGTCGGAAAGTTATTTTTATACCGGTATTTGGATTGGAAAACAAGGCAAAAATTACAGAGTATTCAAATAACAAAAAAACAAAACAAAAATTATAACAAAATACGGGTAAAATGTGTACATACGCGAGTTTGAATAAGGCTCCAAACAAGATTATATATATGTAGACAACAAAATGAAACACAACGATAAATCAAAAGACAACTGCTTTCATAAATAGATCAGATATTATTTACAGGAGAATAAACAATACTTATATGTGACAATGCAATCCAAAATGATAGAACAATCTACGTTTCATTTTTTTTTTCTGAAATACAACGCAAATTTTTTCACATTATGAAAACTATGCTGCTTTAGTAAAATTCATATAACCTTGTTTGACCTTTGAACTCGTACTTGAGCTAGGATAATTTAAGTTTGTAGATAATAAAGCTTATCATTATAAGTACGCAGTCACCAGGAAAAAAAATAATGTATCCAATCAAAAATCGAATAAACCGTTTCTCCTTTGCAGCTTTTCGTAACAGAAAAGTAAGTAGGATCATCCATATGTTTATTACGGTATGTTCCTGCAGTGATTTATCATACTTTTCTCCCTTTCGATATTTCTATACACATGGTTTTGGCATTTAATTATACAGGAGGCTTAGACAGCGTATGGTATTTCGACAGAACCGAGAGATTAGGAATACGAGTCATCTGGGACATCTTCCAGACAATTTTACAAATCTGGAACAATTTGACATATGTTGTTTTTATACTGCACATTACAATAGTGTCCAAATATGTCGTCATAGTCATCATCCTTATCGTCGTGATAATCTTCATCATGATCATACCCAAGATAATGATGATCCTGTTCCTCCGTCCGTTCCACATCATCCCCCTCCTCTTCATCATCATCATCAGCAGCAGCAGCAGCAGCAGCAGCAGCAGCAGCAGCAACAACAGCATTATTGGAGTTGCTTCCATCGTCAGTATTATGAGATGAAACATTCCTTCTGTTGTCAATCACTGTGCAATCAATACCGGAAGTAACTCCGTCTTCTTCATGTCTTACTTCCTCTTCCAATACATGTTTTTTTATTGCTTTGCTATCAGTATACCCGTACACAGAGTTACAGGCGATATGAGTGGTGCCCCTTTGTAATCGCTGTCTGGTAAAGAAAGATACACTGTATTCACTATCTTCTGTGGCCACTCCGTAAAGGTCACCGACTTCCGAGTACAATGGATTGTTCGACTGTTGTGTTTCGTGAGTTGGGGAGTCATATTGAAGAACATCTAATTCCATTCTGTCTGTGAATTAAACAAATAAATAAAACAAAAGATATTTCAAACTATGATAAGATATAATTACTAATTTCTTTGTATTACATTTAGCCATATTTTTGCAATGGTGTTGAACTTCAGAAATATTAATTTATTATCTGCTCAAGCCATAGAACATGGGATTTAAGTAAAGCCTGTACTAAAGATTGCAAGGAAGTACTGACTGTAGTAACATCGTACTGCATCGTCGTTTTATCGCAATATATGTTAATCTTACTTGCACGTTGATTTGCTATATATCAAAAGTTAATAAAACCGGATATATATATATATATATATATATATATATATATATATATATATATATATATATATATATATATATATATATATATATATATATATATATATATATAATATTATATATATATATGGGGTGTGGGGTGTTTGTGTGTGCTTTCATGGTTATTGAAATTTCATTTAAAAATAAAACTGAATCCCATGAACCTGCTTTAAAAATAGTGTAGATCTGAATCCAAAATTACTTACCATCTGGTAATATACATTTTAAATTCACTCGGGATTTCCTGAAAGACAGTTAAGAAAATTAAATTTAATTATATATATAAATATATATATATATATATATATATATATATATATATATATATATATATATATATATATATATATATATGTGGATTTCCTGAAAGACAGTTAAGAAAATTAATTTTAATTATTTATATATATATATATATATATATATATATATATATATATATATATATATATATATGTGTGTGTGTGTGTGTGTGTGTGTGTGTGTGTGTGTGTGTGTGTGTGCGATATTCGATTTTTGAGAAAGTTTTTTATTAGTCATAAAATATTTTCTTATATCATATTTTATGATTTTATTTTTTTTATATTTTTGAATTTTTTGTTTTGAATTTTGATATGCAATACTTTCATTAAATAAAAGACATGTGTTTAATTCATCTTAATTAAGCAGAAAGGACAGCTATACGTGTTTATAGTAATGACGATAGAAAAAAATTGCATTAGCTGTTGTTTTTTTGGTTTATTTTTCTGGTTTTTTTTTACTGCTTAGATTAATATACAATAACAAAAAAGAGAAATTCACAAAAAAATCTTAAATACTTCAATGTTTTATCAAAATTGCTCAAGAAGAGCACGTTTGGCACTTTTTCAATAGCAATTGATTAACTCAACCTTCTTATTTGTATATAAATACATCACTAGAGTGATCTTATTTCACAGAATTTATAAGATAAGTAGCATAAGATTTTTATGCCTGTCTACAATGTATATCCTTTTTTAAGTAAAGATTTTTTAAGTAAAAATAATAAAATAAAAAAAAATTGAGATATATATATTTTTGGTAAACATAGCTTACACCCCTTTAAAGTCGATATATATCGCATGAATGGGAAGAATTAATGGGGACAAAAAGAAAAAATTGTCACGCCCCTATGTGATAAATACTAAAGACAGTTAAAAATGATTGTCACTAGCACTCGTATTACGAGTTGTGCTACATCACTGTAGACTATGTAATAAACGTTTAATTTGATGCAACGTATGATTTCAAGTTTATTAACGTACCTACTTTGTGCATAATTTGCAAGTGAAACTAAGCATAATCTCATGTTTATATATGCACATTTTCAAGATCTTTTTAATGAATAATTACTGAAAATATCTTCATTTAGGCCATTCTAGTCATTCATAATTTTTATTCCATTTGCGAAAATACATTGTTTACCCCTAATTACACGTACATGATTATATGTAAAACATGCCTTATTAATTTCATTCATACAAAAATGTGCTACAAATTTTACATAATTTTATTTTACCTTGTTAAGATTACAAAGCAAATGGAGCTAACGATAAAAGAGCAAAACACTGCCACGATTATCCATATCTTGGCAATCTCAATAGCTTTCGATGACAGGTCTTCCAGGGTATACGTTATTTTAGTTGTAGGGGATTCCATGGCTGGAGATTTTGAAGAATTCTCTGGGGATACTGAAACACTTCCGGATAATTCTAAAATGAAATATTTTTATAAAATAAATTGACATGCTTGGGTTTTACCAGTTGGTTGATGTTGTTGTTGTTGTTGCTGTTGTATTTGTGTTGTTGTTGTTGTTTAATGTAACACTCGGGAGTAGACCTAGCTCAGTCGGTAGCGCGCTCGACTCTGGATCGTGAGTTCGAGTCCCTCCGGCGGCAGGATTGTCTCCTGTCTTTCGGATGAGACAGTAAAATTCGAGGTCCAGTGTCACAGTAGGCAAAAATTTGAAACCTTTCACCGGCATTTGGTGACGTCTCCGTATGAGTGAAATATTCTTGAGTGGGACGTTAAATAACAATGAACAAACAAACAAACAAACGTACCACTCAGGAATCTGTCACTTCATATGGAGACGTCACCGGTGATGGGTTTCATATTTTGGCCTATACTCGGCATTTACGGCCATTGAGCAGTGAGGGTTCTTTAGCGTGCCGACAGCTACTGTGACACGGGACCTCGGTTTTTAATGTATGGTCCGAACGACAGGAAAAGTCAGCCGCCTCCGCCTAGGATCGAACACGGGACACTAGTTGCGAATCGAGGATTCTACCACGGAACAATGACAACTCTCGACAGTTGTTTAGAAACACAATAATAAATTAGATTATATGGGGTGTTGTATGCCCATTTGTACATCGTTTTGTTTGTTTGTTTTTTGGGGGTTTTTTGGGGGGGGGGTTTCTGGCAGGACCCGGATGTGACGATTTATTTTGATTTTAGTACATCTATATGTCAGATTTTGCCATAGGTCACAGATTTAAAGTCACATTCCGGGGAGTAATGTCCATGAATCTGTACTCTCTTAATGCATATTTGCATGAACGTTCGTCGTATTTTTAAAGTCTTATTCCAACTAATCACTTAATTAATCGTAGGAAACACCGAACGCATTGATCTATTTATAATGGTAAGGCGTTGACGGTCACGTGATGACGTTCTACTGAGCGCGTTCGTTTCACTGTCCAGGACATATCAGACAAGTGGAACACCAATCAAATGCCCTTGAACACTGTCCTGGGCAAGCAATTTAACCATAAACTTACGTGATTTATGTAACTTTAATCGACATCTTTGAAATAACTACTTCCTGGCCTGGTACATTCGACTGCAACATGAGCTGAGATTGTGGCAGAATAGTACTCTCGTGATGAATCAAACACAGCCTTTATATCTCCCGTACACCAGGGTAAATTTAAGAATGCTTACGGGATCCCCCAAATAACTACATTAATACATTCAAGTTTTTGATTTTTTTTTTCATTTTCGTCGGTTAGGAGTTGTTTTCTAATGAAAATGGCAAAAGTTACAATATGTCCAGAAAATTACAATAACGTCCCCGGAATGTGACTATAAAGGTACAATGTAGCCGTCATCGTTGAAGATCCCCGCTAATATGCAAATGAGATCAGTGTGTTGTAAAATTGTTGAATTTTTTGTAAAATAATAAAAACAATACATGGATTCTGGATAAATCTTACCTGTTGTTATGCAATTATCATTATTTACCTGTTGTAGTATTACCAATACAACCATCGACCGAGTTACAGAGTAGGATGTCACAGCTGCATTTAAAATGACATCTTAAACCATAGAACATATCGGGACATCTCATTGAGCAATTTACATTGAAAAAGCCAGGTGGACAAACTGTGAATATAAAGTAACGTTAAATACACATATGTTATTTAATATATAATTCACAGATTAAAAGTTACTACTTAACCTTTACGCCCAAATATTATTTCTGGGTGCTATCTTTTGACAAAACGCGTTTAAAAGCATTATTTTTCATATATCACATTATCCTTTTGCGTTTTGATTGGAGTAAAATAATCAAAATTGCATTAAAACCAAGTCCAGTATTACACAGAAAGATGTCGAAGTTTCTGAGATAATGAAGTACATGTGCTATATACTTTTTTTTCATTTCGTGTTAGTATACGAAACGTAGTTCCGTAAGGGATTTGATCAATCTTTTTTTTTTTTTGGACGTACGTTTGCCATTGGCATTTGCAAGAGTGAGTAAATTTACAACATCTGTAGGCCAGAACCCATTTTCCTGGCTCAAAAGCTGCAAAATTAGTCTCCTCCCCAACTTGTATGCTTGATATCCGGTCATGAGATGTTAAGCTGATTTTGTCTATCGTTTGCACTTCCATACACAAAGACATTTGGACTGGTCATACTCTCGGGAACCGACAGAAATCGGAACTATCCATGCCGGATACAGCAATGGAGAGGAGTTCCCCACCCAATCGCCGAGGTCGCTTCAAAATTTCTTAAAGAAGAATTGGAAAAGGCAACTAAAGGATTTGTCCGCAGTCGTTCTTTCGACAAACTAACAAAATAAATTTGAAATATAAAAATCACAGAAACCAAAGAATTGATTTATAGGGTGTTCCATATACAATATATACATCTGATGAACACAGATACCAAAGTATTACTTTTTAGGGTGTCCAAGTACAATCTGGGAAAAAAATGGACAAACCTCGAGCTCTGGAAATCTAGAGGTGGGATCAAGTGTCATGGAGGAGTAAACATTCCCTGATGCTCACACCCGTAGTGAGTCCACAGTCAATCTTAAATGAGAAACGTGAGGAACAAATCCTCGTCACAACCGGTACAATATATAATGAGTCAATAACACAGTTAACATTTACAAAATAGATTATATTAACTCACCAACACAGGTTCCATTGACAAAATAATGATCATTGTTACAAGACATTGTGTTCGTTTTACTGAAAATACATCAATAAAAACAATCTTTTTAATCTTATACAAGCCGCCAAATGGAAATTTAAGGTAACCTGATTGAAGTGAAAATCTACTGATCATTGTTTAGAAAAATGATTTAAAGATATATGGATTGATTCTAGCCATTTTCGCTCGCAAAATGTATGGGAAGACACCACCAAATATTATACTATAGGTCTCAATGCTTATTTATAAAACGTCAGGTCACTACCACTCTCGTGTTTATTTAATCTGGTCAAATCAGTACCCTGTACTGAAAGATCAATATATTTTATATCAAAATATGCTATCAAAAGTATAGGTCGCATTTCTGCTTCAAATTTTCACTTGTTTACAAGCCGAAGTATTCCGCACCAAAGGAAAATATCTATTCTCATCTGACCCCTCTCTTTAAATTTTCAACCGTCAACCCTACAATTTGCAAAGTACTACTAATATTCATGTATCTTTTCAATCACCTTAATTTCATTTATTTATTGCGAAACTTTTTTTTTCATTTAATGACCAATCAGATCGTTGGACTCATTTTGTAATGTTGTAAACAAAGCATGCTTTTTTCCTATGACATCTCTACTAGGGGATTCAATCGAATTTAGTTTAAAATTGTTAATTTGTTCTTGGGAAGAAGTAAAATTGTGTAAAAGTTGACGAAACAAAAGATAATTCCTTTTATTTAGTTGCCTTTTATTTTGACCTCTGTCCCATGACTGAAACTGTATATTATTTCGCAGATGTTGATTATACAGAATTTATTTCGCTTCCATGATATCTCATTTTAAGAAAAGCTTATCATTGATTCGTGAGATTACAATTCAATTCTAAAGGTGTGCCATGTTTGGGCCCATTTAGAGACCCTCTCGATATTAGTAACTTTTCGATCAAAAACATTACGCAGCTTCACATGCAGATAGTCTCTACTGTTATGTTTTATTTGAACCTCCTCTATTGAGAAGAAACTTACGGATAGGTATTTACCCATAGTAAGTTGATTAGCGATCACAGCACTACAAAATATATAAGTATTAGATTTGAGAAGAATAATGATGACCTGAATGTGAGTATATTTACTAAGAATATATAGTAGAATTTAATACTGGTGTGCAACCTATATTGAATGCAGATATGGCATAATGTAAATTCTGAATTTACCAGGTACTTAATTTGTTTGTTTGTTTATTGTTGTTTAACGTCCCACTCAAGAATACCAGCTACGTAATAATAGATAGCCAGAATATTGTTCATTTTATGAAATTCCCAGACTATGTAAGTAACGTGACAGTACCAAACAATGTTCATAAATCAGCAGTGTTTTGAAAAAAAAAAATAAATAAACAATACATTATATTGTAACATATTATATCAAATATATATTGTAATATATTGATACAGTATATAAGTGGAAAACCTTGCTATAAAATTAGTACACAACATCTGAAGGTATCAAAGCGGTTACATCTATCTATCTATCTTCCTTTTTATGTATCTGTATGTCTATCTATCTATTTTTCTATCTATGTATCTGTGTGTCTATCTATTTTTCCTTTGTATCTGGATGCATATCTATCTAATATTCTATCCATGTGTCTGTATGTTTATCTATATTTCTAGGTATTTGTATATTTATCTAATTATTTTTCTATCAATGTATCTGTGTTTATCTATTTTTCTTTCCATGTATCTCTATGTCTATCTATCTTTTTTATATCTGTGTCTCTGTATGTTTATCTATCTTTCTATCTATTCATTCTTTATGTCTATCTATTTTTCTGTCTATGTATCTATACGTCTATCTATCTATTTTTCTATCTGTGTCTCTGTATGTTGATCTATTTTTCTATGTATCTGCATTTTTTATCTATGTGTCTGTATGTCTATCTATCTATTTTCTATCTATGTATCTGTATGTCTATCTATCTATTTTCTATCTATGTATCTGTGTTTCTATCGATTAATCAATCAAAGGGCATTAGCTGTGTTTACTTAATACATTACTTGGAGTCGAGTTTTACTACTCGTAATTGGTGTAAACTAACAAATAAGAACTATACAAATGCGTAAAAAATCATATTCCGATATATTTTGTGAAAATTAGCTCAGGTCCAGTACAGCATTCATATACAGACAGTAAAACTGAGGTAATCAATTACGGTTTAAAAAGTGCCAATCCTTGGATTCTCAAGCAATCTCCGCAAAATATAGAAGAATTTAAGAATTTTTGAATCTCGTTTTTGTCTGTCTAAGACGTAAAACAGGAAACAAAAAGACATTTTGAAATAAACATATCTGATGCCCATTTAATCATTCTGTTTTTAAATTCCCTGAATAGCTTTTCACTTACCCCAACTGTACGTGCGGTGTATTCCCAGTGGATTGTTTTAATCCCGTCGTAGAAATACAGTCCACACACACATAAAAAACATATAAAACAACACCGGCTTTGATTCCAAACATCGGAATGATAAGCATCAAATTGATATCCGAAAAATAAGATTTACTGATAGCAACGTTAGAAAACGTATGAATGAGGTAAAATAATACGTTATATGTACAATGCAATAATGAAATACTTCCTTAAAATGTCAAATGTCAATCCACTTAAAACATCGGATTTTGTTATTGTTGTTGTTTTGATGGTTTGATATACAAGTACATATAAGGAAATAAGATTACAGTTCAACGAAATAGCATAAAATGAAAAACAATCCTTATATTTATATACATTACCATTTTTCAGTGAAACTGTAGTCCACTGGATACTAATTTCATTCCAAAATACTGACTCTGCGGGGAAGGGGGGTTGTTTCCATATGATGTAATGGCTCAACAGCTGTTTTGACATGAGAAGAAGTTCTCGTTTCTGATCGCAAATACTAAAAGGAATTAAGGTTTAATTTCTTTTTTCATACCATTTTGAAAGAAACTAGTGATATGGACAATTTTGAATACTTGTTCTAATATTTAGCTCGCGATTATTAAGATTTGACCATTTAGTATTGGCGTGTTAAATGTGTCAGAAGAGAATTGCCCAAATGGGCCTTGATAGGTCTACCATGTACGATTTGGATAGCAACAGATGATCGTTGTTTACAACAATTTTTGTCTGAATTCTGAAATTTTATCAGTGGAATATACCACAGAAAGTTTTAGTGTGACTGCTAATATTCGTTCATGATAACTGGAGGTAGCCATTATACTGTATTTGACATTTTACCAATCGCTGAATCAGCTGGGAAATGCCGTATCGGTGATGTTTTCGTAAGAATTTCAGTATATAGACTCACCATTTGCAAATCCCCGAAATCAATTGAAACAAGACAACTGCAGATCATGTTGTGAAATAACAAACTTTTATTTGTCCGATTAATAGATAGTCGAAGTTCAAGGGACCACCGAAAAAAGTTCGAAACATCGGGACTTCGACTCATGAATGGTGATCCAGAAATCGAAAATTTACTCAGTGTACTACCCCCATAACAACATGCCACACAAAAAATCTATTGCACATGACTTAAAATCTAATCGACTAAAAATAGATACAATGTATTTATTTTGTATTCAGAGAAAAAAAATCCAAACATTCTGCAGTAAAATTGTAATCCAAGCACTTATACAACTGACTAGCTATCCCCGCAACCCCCCCCCCCACCCCCGCCCACGGTCGGATACCGGGTCCTTCACTAGACAGATCACAATTAGTAGAAGAGTGCATGGTGAGTTGATATCAAATTGCTGATACCGTTCATTTATGATTTTTTTTGACAAGTGACACTTTGCGTTTGAGTAGAAAATGCTTGCTTTATAATATCGGGTCATTTCGTTTTGTTTTTACAAATCAGTAATTTATAATGACCGAAGCTCCGAGATGGTAAACAACCAACACAGCCACAGTAATTTGCATATTTGAGTCTGACACAGTTGCAAACAATCAATAATCAATTATTGTCTGCCTATTACTTTTAATTACTTAAATCATGTTGTTATTTTTATACTGTCCTGGATGTGAAAACGCCACGGGGTAATTTACATTTTGTATACAGGTAAACTTCGAATACGATTTATTTCTATGAATTTTCGATGTTTTTACAGCGACGGGACTGCTAGTTTTGTTCGACACACCGAGAAATTCGACTCATGAAAGTTCGATTTATAAAATGTTTTTTAGTAAGAATATATAATGAAATAAATCGGGACTTTGTAAAAAGTTCGAAACAACGAGAAATTCGACTCATTGAAGTTCGACTCATGTAATTATCGGTGCCTTCGTTATGGAAAATTAGTGTAGGCCTATACTTCAGTATTTACCAGTTGATCATATATCTTATAATGCGGACACGATAGGTCTAACTATATAATAAAGAGTATCCCGTAAATTTACTGAGAAATATATGAACACTACTTATGCTCGGCATTGACATTACAGGTTGTGAAAAACAAGATGGACCTGGGAAGTAGCCTAGCAATTATAGGATTTGAGTAGGCCGAATTTTCTGTCCCGATTTTCAGCAATTTTTTTTCTTTCTTTTTTTTCTGACAGGTATATATGGTGACGGCAAAGCAAGCTGTGTATCAGTGATGCTTGACAAAATTGCACTAAACCTAACTCACCTTTTTTCTGATCAACTTTCTGAAGCAAAGCAACTACGAAGCGAAATCTCCTTGTTGTGGCTCATGTTTCTTTTCATAACATGAACTAGATCTATCGCAATATCGGCATGTACAGTGTGCTACAGATGTAGGCGTAGTCTTGTGCTTTCGATTTTTTCCTGTGATTTTTTGTTGTTTTGTGGTATAATGAATGGCTTTCAAGATAAAAAATACGAAATGAACTTGTGTTATTTTATTCTTTATTGATTCATTCATATGTTCAGAGGAGACTTGTCCGACAAATACATGATCATGGAAAGGATTTCTAAAATGTTCATGCATTCCTATGAAAAACCTAAAGCGGTTAAAAGCTTGGATCACGCGACGACCGAGGTGTGTTATTGAAATATGAATACAGTCTGTCTATAGACTTGCACTGGAGGAAATAACGGTCGGTATGTTAATATCTCGGTATAGTTGATTATTTTATGTGGAATCGAATTAAGTTATAAATCCATCCTGTGTTCCTTGATACGCGACACAAGCGCATTTTTTATTTCACTTTTAATTGCTACGGCGGCAATCTCCAGATATCTAAATGCAAGTAGATGAGTTTGAACGTGGTACTAAGGTCATTGTAACACTTCAAAACCTTTTTAATTTTAGATAACTGAAATCTTAACTAAAAATCTAAAATACCGTTAGGGAATTTCAGATATTTTGATTTTTGACTTAAAATATCAATTCATTAGAATTGAGTAGAGAGACAAACCAGTATTATAAATTTTCCTGTGTAGCTGATAGCTTACACATATATTTTAACTGGCGACCTCCACTTTAAATATTAGTTTAATGTATGGGAGACAGTGGTAGATATTGGCAACGCTGTGACCACAAATTCGTAATTTTTGTGTTTAACCTGATACTTCTGCGCGTTTCACCTTTTTTCAATCATCTGGGTGCTAGTGTTTTAGATTATGTTCTCGCTCACACGCCTTTTTGTAAGAAAAGTTTTCGTGTTAAAAATAAATCTTCTGAAAGACCAAAGTCGTACAAAGACAAGCCATGGTTCGATGAACATTGCTCAATGTTGTATAAAACATATTGTTTTATCCCTCAAAAAATTTAATTGTCACCGAACAAATATCAAACGCCAAATTTTGATGGAAAATAATCTTTTATATAAACAATGAGAGGAAAATAAGAAGATTTTACATGAGAAAAGAGGGAAATAAGTTATCTCTGATGTAGATAATATGTTGAATAAACACTTTGTTAAATTTAATGATAATTTTGTTCCGTTGTTATGTAAATTATTTAATAGTATTTTTTTCAAGAGGACTTTTTCCACAAGGTTGGTCACAAGGAAATATAGTACCAATTCACAAACAAGGTGATGTGAATTCACCAAATACTTACAGAGGTATCACAATTGTTAGTTGTCTGTCAAAACCTTTTACATCGGTATTGAATAATCGATTACTTGGTTGGTCTTATGACAATGATGTAATATCTGATGCACAATTTGGTTTTAAACAGGGTCTTGGTACCACTGATGCGATTTTTGCTCTCCATTGTTTAGTTAACAAAATTATTTTACAAAAAAAGAAGCTGTCTTGCTGTTATATTGATTATGAGAAAGCCTTTGATAGTATAAATAGAAAACAAGTTACTTTATAAACTGGGTAGATCCCTGGTAACAGGGAAAATGTTCACGATTGTGAAATATTTATTTCATTATATCAAATCATGCATTAGATATGATTTTGTAAAATCAGACTTTCCAGTGTCCCAAACGGATTGATGCAGGGTGAAGGGTTGTCTCCCTTTTTGTTCTTTCTTTCTATCAATGATATTGAAAATCACATGTTATACAGCAATTGTGAAAGTGTAGAACTAAGAGATCTGTCTTTATTCTTAATCATGTATACTGATGATACTGTCCTTTTCTCTAAATATACTTCTGGTCTACAAAATTTACTGGATAATTTAGAATTGGAATATTAAGGTAAATGTAAACAAAACAAATATTGTAATATTTAGAAATAATGGCAGAATTGTTAAAAAAGCAAAATGGAAATATGATCAAAAAAGAATTGAAACTGTTGATTGTTTTAATTATATAGAGATTACTCTAAATATTCACCCGAACACAACATATTTTAAGTCAACAAGGAAGAAAATGTATGTTTAGTATATCGAAAACTTGTAAGGATGAATGCTTGAATGTTGAAAATAAATGTTTTTGATACTTATGTCTTAAGTGTGTTAAACTATGGATGTAAACTTTGGGGATATAATAGAGCAAAAGATATAGAGAAAATACATGCAAATTTTTGTAACAGAATGTTGAGGTTAAAAAATTGTACTCCAAATTTTATGCTTTATGCAGAATTAGGCAGATTTCCATTAATGATAAGTAGAAAAATGAGAATTCTGAAATATTGGGTTGATTTGGGTTATTAAATACTAATAATATTATTTTGAAATGAATGTATGCGGACATGTTTGAAAATATTGAGTCTCAAAACTGGTATCATCAAGTCAAAGAGTTGCTTTTATCTTTTGGCTTTGGCTAAGTTTGGTATAACAAGTATATTCCCAATGGTAAAGTTTTTATTGCACAAGTAAATACTGTTTAAAGTATTTATTCATTCAAGAAATAAATGCATACTTTGAAAACTCTAGTAAATGTTACCTTTATAAGTATTTAACCGATACTCATATGATACAATATTATATCCGTCAGTCTTTACCTGAGAAGTACATTTTTTCACTTGCACAATTTAGACTGTCCTCACATGATTTAATGATAGAACAGTGTAGATACAGAAATATCCCAAGAGAAGACAGAATTTGTGAAAAGTGTTCACTTCATGAAGTTGATGATGAATTTCATTATCTTTTTATATGCCCTTTCTATACAGATGTAAGGTCTAAATACATAAATAAATATTACTACAAAAGACCTTCTATGTTTAAATTAGTACAGCTATTTGGTATTAAAAGTAAAACAAAATTGTGTAACCTAGCTAAGTTTATTACGAATGCATAGAAGAAAAAATAATTGATCTATTTCATTGCTCTTCCTCCATTTTCATGTCTACTCTTGATCACTCTTGATCTACTTTATGTACTTTCTCAATATTATTTATTTATATGTATTGCACGTGTATATATGTGTGTATATGTGGACGTTCACACCATTGTATATTATACTCTAAGTTTATGCTGATGAGCCATAAGGTTTAAAGCAGTTAAATAAATAAACTGAACCGGAGACACTAAGATATTATGTTTGCCATTCCTCACATCTACCATTCATTAACCAATTAAAATTAACACCTGTATGTGGACCATTATTGAAATTGAGCCGGCACAAATTAAGACGCACTGGAACTGAAAAAAGTTGAGCAGTTTTCATGCCTTGAGCTTTTTATATGAAGTGATCAATAAAATGCTGTATTGGTCTCTAATGAGGATCGAATGAGTCTTAAATTCACTTTCAGTTTCGTAGATCGGGATCGATAACACACGAATGCTGTAAACGTTGTTGAAATTTTTGGACCATTGAAACGTCAAAAATATAGATATCTAAAAATCCAGAAACGATTTTGTATATTTGAATTCTTTTAGGTTTATGGTCATATATATATATATATATATATATATATATATATATTATATATATATATATATATATATATATATATATATATTATATATATATATATATATATATAAATCTCAAATAACAACAGGTTTGTCAACATAATCAATATAGCTGATACATATTGCAAGTTATATAATATTTTCCCATACATAGTAATTGATCATGAGTTTGAGAAGTGGTGGATTCAATGGGGGTGTAGTAGGTGTACACCAAAAGAATATGTGTACAGTCCAAAAATAATCTTCACGAACTCATACCATTGTTTTCTATTATACATAATAAATGATTATCGGTTGTACGGTAGGCGTACTGACGCGTACAGACTTTGATTTGACAAACCTCTTTGATTAAATTCCAATTAATTACTAAGAATACACCAGAACTTACCATTTTGCATTTAGTGAAAAAAAAACAATTGGGGACAAAAAGAAATCCGCCATAGTTGAGTATGGAGTCAATGACATCTGACCCTGGTCTACCTTCTCCGATCTGAAGCAGAGAACCTTTATCCTCTTCAATACTCTTGTTCCTGTTGACATAGAAACAGAACTAGGCGTGTCTACTTCTTTCGGCATTCCCCATCATATATTTCCGTAAATCAATCCACTTTTCTCTTTATTACCGGCTACGCATTTAAGGGGAGATAACACAAAGTGAAACCATTTCATGCACGTAGTAGGAATTCCCTTTCTTGTGACAATCTACATAACTGTATTTTGAATTAATTTTACATGACTAGCATTTAAAATAGTAACATGTATGTCTCATAGGCGTCGGAGCGGGGGGGCTAGGGGGGGGGGGTTTACCCACCCACCCCCCACTTTTTTGCAAAGATAGGCATATTTGTTGAAAATTGGGGTTTAGCCTCCAAGACAAGTTGGTTTAGCCCCCCCCCCCCACTTTTGGTGTGTGTGTGTGTTTTAAGTTGGTTTAGCCCCCCCCCCAACTTTTAATTTGCTTCCGTCGCCTGTGTGCCTATTGACAAAATTTTGGTTTAACCAGTGGCATAATTAATCAATTAAGTCAATATTATTTACCTGAATTTTGTGCGCATCTACAGCTTAGAATAATAATTAAAATCTATGAAAAAAAACAATAAATAATATATTCATCTTCTTACCCAGGCATGACAAAGAAGTGACAAAAATAACTAATAAAAACCAGCGTGTACACATCTTCCCAGTTGATTAAAGTCTTTTTCTCTGGGTTTAGTACAAGTATTCATCATTTGGAAGAGTATTAAAATGTCAACAGGTTAAGACTAATAAAAAAAGTGAAGAGCATGTTATGTAAAACATTAAGTTATTGATAAGCATATTTTTATTTATATTTACGGATCAAATATCTTTAAAAATGTATATAGGTACCATTTGATTCTGAGTCGGCCTGGCTCAGTCGGTAGCGCGCTCGACTCTTGATCGTGGGGTCGTGAGTTCTCACAAGAATCGGCTTCGATTTCAGCGGGGCTGGACCCTATGCTGACTAGAAGTGAGAGACCCCATGATACAATGCATGGTACTCTAATATCGGAAGCATCAGAGAGAGAGAGAGAGAGAGAGTGAGAGAGAGAGAGAGAGAGAGAGAGAGAGAGAGAGAGAGAGAGAGATATTCTGATTAGATTGGTAACAAAGGCCTTTTTATAGTAATTATTTCAGGTGACGTAATGTCTGCGTTAAGATCGATCCATTATTATCGGACAGAACCTGCATGACAGCGCGCCTGGATAAGAACAAAAAACAGCATTGAAGTTAGAATATTCGAAATCAACTGGAGAGATTTTATTTGTAGGCCTATTATTTTTACAACATGTAGGTATCCTACGTCAAGTACGACCTGAGAACCAGGAAATCGGTGATGCATTAGTCAATGATGATGAAAAGGTAGGATGATTTCATATGATAATATATGTTGTATAAAAATTCTGTTTTACAGGAAAAGAGACGGTATATTTGACCAAGATAATAATGACATGCTGACGCCAGTGCAATTAGGGTTCTTCAATGTGTCCCGCCCAATAAAACACGATGCACTTGGGGCTCAGTAAATCGGCGTAACATTGAACAAGAGGCGCAAGGGGTCTTAAATCGCTCACCTGGCAAAACTGGTCAACATAAATGATAGCAAAACATGTGTATAAGATAAAATGGCTAAAGTGAAATGCATTTTATTGACAATATTGTGAAAAGCATGCAAATGCATGGAAAATTCATTGAAAAGAATAATTAACTTGCATAAAGGTAGATTGACTTGCCAATATGACAGTTTCGACACTATTGGCATTTTAACTGTTGTATTAATATATCGAATAACAACATATTGGTCACATTTAACCCTGTTACATCCCGGATTTTTTAATCTTATTTAACCAGCAGGCATGATAACTTTTTTACCGAATACAAGTCTTTAACGCGGTCTGCTTAGCACTCTCGATCAATAACACCGACAAATCTCTGCACTATTATACAAACAGCTTTCAATTTACTATAGTTTATGATGTGATGAAATTCTGTATCTATGTATGTCTGGATCGTCTTGAGACAACTGCATGAACAACACCATAATATTTAATACTCTTTTATTTACATTACATACATATGGTGGCTGATTCGCCAGAACATCGTAATATTTCTTCGTTTTATACAACGCGATATTACGATACGAAATGACGATATTACGATACGAAATGAAGATATTACTAAACGAAATGACGATATTACAATATCATCATGACCGTGTCTACGCATGCGAGGCTTCAAACCGAGGTTTATCCGCCATTTGCAATGTTAGGGTTAGAAGACACAAGTTGGGGGTAGGCGATTTGCATGACATGTAATAGAAAAGAAACATACCGGAGAGATCAGGAAACATTCCGCCAGAGTGCCAAGGTGTAGTTAACCTACCCAGTCGTGAGGAAACAGAAGAACCACGTCCAGAAACAGACGGAAAACGACATACAGTGGGGCAAAGACTTATGGAGCAAATTGGAGATAGGTGTGATCAATTACGTATACTACCCAGAAGCAATGATACCGATTCAAAGTTTACAAACGCTAAAATACGTTTCTGAAAAATAGAGTTAGATATAAGTCAATTGGATAAATTTGATTTTTTTTTGCATGTACAAATAAATTCTTCTTAAATGTTTTGTTCAACACGTGTTCAAACTGTTTTACGACCCGAGATTCTGAGAGAAAAAAATCATACTGAAATGAAATATTGAATAAGAGACATAGGGCCTATATAGCACATTATAGGTACATGTCTCTGGGGATAACAAAGGGCTTCACAATATTTTTGTCAACAATGTAGTTTTATATGAAATACATAGTTAATACTTAAAGTGATCAAGTACTTTTCGTGAGACTGTATTTCATATCTGCTAACAAAACAACGATTTGTCAGAAATACAAAAAGTGAAATTTTTATTGAATATGTGGCCTTCCATATAATTTAGTGATGGAAAACAGAAAGTTTAAACTATTTATATCTATTTGCTATATGCATATACAAGTATCATTTAGGTAGTTATAAGCATCCCATGATCACTGGCAATTAAAAATTATGGAGTTTTGAAAAAATATTTTAAAAAACATTTCTAGCTCATGGTCATGCAGCATCACGGCTGACACACGGGACCAGTTAAACTTGTTTATGTTTTATCGTCAAATCTTGTTTGATCTTTGAGTCAATATTAAAAACGGATAACTGCTAAGAACATAGACAAGTATGTGTTTAGTATTCACTTTCTTCAGTCAATCGGACTGTTTACGTCTCCATGATCAAAGGTCAGCTTAATATCAGTCAACCGGAAGTTGCTACTACAAAGTTATCCGTAACGAAACTCAAGAAATAACGATGTTTTATAAACGGAACATTTCCTACTATCTTCAGTTTAAAATGAATTTATAATTGAATAAAAAATTATAAATGTGTGAATAAAACAAAAATACGAAACTGTGTAGTTTTTCACCGGGCCCTAGGTCTGTTATTCAATATTACATCTCAGTGTATTTTTTTCTCAGCCTCTAATGTCATGATATAAGAGTAACTTTAATATTCTTATTTTTTCAGGAGGGAGAATTTAAAAAAAACACTGATTAAAGCTCCATACCCAATTTCATTCTGAAAATGGCATGAGAACCAGAGAATAAGCTGCATATCTAACATAAACTTTACCCCAATGCTATTTAATACCTGTATAAATGCTATGCGTTATATAATACAATAATAAAGTAAGTAGAATTGATTACGATGGATATTTCTAGCACTTTTCGTAATTTTAATGGCATTATATCTAAATATTGAAATAGATATTACAGGTGTACTTGGTTCATGAATATGTTATATTTACAGTTATGGTCCTCCATACAATTCCCTCCTGGGAAATGGCATCCATTTTTTATTTGCCTACCGGTTAGTATTACAGTTGTTTATGAGAGAGAGAGAGAGAGAGAGAGAGAGAGAGAGAGAGAGAGAGAGAGAGAGAGAGAGAGAGACGTTAATTTATCGCGGATTCTACTGGCTATTGATGTGACAATGGATGCTTTGGTTTTTAGGTTACTTATTTTCTTGGTTTTTCTTATTTTATATTTATAGTTAAAAAAAACAAATTGGATTCAAGTAATAAAAATTAACACCAAACAAAATGAGAATCGAATCCGCCAAATTGAGTACAACATGTCAGATTGACTTTCGTGTTATGACTTAATTTATTCATTTAGTATTATTGCAGTTTTTTAATCCAGATCGTTTCACTTTTCGTTAGTAATTTGAATTTAGTTTTGTAGTTATCATTTTGTTTGATGCTAATTCTTTTTACTTTAACACACACACACACACACACACACACACACACTACACTTGCATGTAGCATTTCTTCCATTCCCCGGTTGTAAGAGAGAGAGAGAGAGAGAGAGAGAGAGAGAGAGAAAGAGAGAGAGAGAGAGTATTTGTTCGTTTTCATGCTATTTTAATCATTTTGTCCTGATGAAGGGACAGGTCGTCCCGGAAATTTGACTCTCATTTTGTCCGTGTCGTAAGTCATTTTAGTGCTTTATATATTCTTTTTGTTTGACTCGTATTTATCGTTTATAGATACGACACCCTAGGGTATATAATGTTATTGGTTTAGTGCTTTGTATACACACACACACACACACACACACACACACACACACACACACATATATATATATATATATATATATATATCTGATCTAAGCAAACATTATATTAAAGCACTAAAATGACTAACGACACAGACATTATAAATGTCAAATTTTCAAATTTTAGGGACGACCTGTCCCTTCATCGGGACACAACAATTAAAATAACATGAGAAAAACGTACATTTACACACTCTCATTTAAACAACCGGAGAGTGAAAGAAATGCTACATATTACAAGTGCAGTGAGATAACGTAATAAATAAATGAAAATGGAAAGCAAACAAAAGGATAACTAAACCAACTACTAAACTAACCTCAAACTACCAACGAAATGTGAATCGAACTAAATGTAAGTGAAAATAACAAACCTATATATAACGAGAAGGTAAGTTTACGGTGACATGTCGATAGTCCGACGGTCCGATAGTCCGACGGTCCGATAGTCCGACAGTTAAATCTCATGGCTATCAAGAGGATTAAACAGAACAAAAAGTCACTTAAATATTTGACGCAGTGTCTGCTTTGTCATCACGCAATTTGTAATAAACTTTTTAAAAGCCATCTTATTTGGTTCAAACCCATCTTTTTCTCCATTAAATTGTCAAATTGTGTCTTAAGACGGTCATCCCAAACATTTTCCCCTATTTTTAAATAATTCTCTGATTTTGAAATTTATATTACAAATTGCGTGGTTATTACAAATTGCGTGGTGACACTTCTTCTCCTCTGCAGCGAGTTCATCGAAAACTTGACGGGAAGCAACTAGTTTTCTACTTATCAAATATGGCCGCACTGGCTTCTGACTGAACATTGCATGGATAGTGCTCAGGTATGCGACCCACATCCACTTGGGTTATTTTTTACTGTTTGCGCTACATGGTTTGTATTTCAACGGTGGACATGTCGTTATTTCGTTTTGTCGCCCGAAATAATGGTAATCTTCGTTTTTTATTTGGCGAAGGAGAAAAGATTCACGACGATCATCGTTATGTCGGGACAATAATTAGCGGGGCGAAAAGACGACAGTTTGCGGGGCGAAAAGACGAAGATTATCGTGACGTCGGAGCAACAAAAACGAAATTACAAATAGCAAAAATCAGCCACCATATATTTCAGCCAGGAAACCCGCGGTAGCTTTTAATGTCTTAAGAGGAATTAAATTATCTGTAAACATAGATGTGGCTTGGAAATGGTACATGTATGATCTGAGAATCAACTTGCTATAAATTAGAAAGTGAAAAATAGGCAAAATTTGCCACATGTAATTTCCAGCTTCGATTGGATTTAGTTGTATAAATGGTGTCAACTATTTCCGTTTTTAAGATATTTATTTTTCGTAGGACTTTAAAAGCAGTAGTGTATCGTTGACACAAGTCATGTCAATCCTATGGTGGCATACTTCTGCCATCTACATGCAAGTTGTTTTCCCAATGATTATGTTGACATGCAAGATAAAAATAAGAAAACAAAAGCAAAAAAGTTTGTTTTATGCCCACATATGACATTTATGTCAATATGCAAGATAAATATGTTAACATGCAAATAATTATGTTAACATGTAACTTATTCATGTCAACATGCAACTTATATCTTGCATGTTGACATAAATAAGTTGCATGTTGACATAATTTATAATTTGCATGTTGACATAATCGGTAGAAAAATAACTCGCATGTAGATGGCAGAAGTATACCACCATACAATCTTTTGAAATATTAGCTTTTAATGGAGAAATTACCGTAGTTCTGAAATATCAACTATACGGTGGAAACAGTACTGACCAGTAGCAAAGTCGGAAAAATCGCAACCAGTTGCGTTTCATTTATAACTGAAGAAAAAAAAGATGAATCGCAACATGTTGCGAGTTTCCGATGATGATTTGTTAAATAACCAAGCACAAGAAATGGTATGGATAATGCGTACTTTACTGAATGTTTCAGAAGATAGGAATTTTAGCAAGTATTAAATGATCGGCAAAAAGTTCAACACAAAAGACTTCTGTATGGTGGCATATTTCTGCCATCGAGTTACGACTTACGACTTTTATGATGTTGACATAATTTTGTGATTATGTCGACATAATATGATATGTCGACATCATAGAGAAAGATGTCGACTTATTAATTCAACTTGTCGAGATAGTAACGCCGACTTGCTAGATAATTATCGCGGCATATTGAATTTATAAGTCGACATCTTTTTCTAAGATGTCGACATCTTTTTCCAAGTGTGTCGACATCTTCTCATGTTATGTCGACATATTCACAAAATTATGTCATCATCATAAAAAGTCGTAAGTCGTAACTCGATGGCAGATCTGAGCTGAGTGCATGCATCAGTTTCATGATTTGCATGGCAGATTATCACATAGTAAACACTTCAGCGATAATGTTTTATGCAATGGCTTATTCCATTCCAATATTCAGATATATTTTCTTTGGCCATTGCTGTACTGCAGTTTAATGTTAGATATTTGTTGCCGTTGAAGTCTACGCCACTTTCGCCTCGTGCGTGGTGCATGTTCCCCTCTCATGGCTGCCCTCAGGGTAATTTTTTGCAGACGCTCTGCATCTTTTAGTTTTCTGATAAAAGATCCAAATTGATGG
Organism: Atrina japonica; assembly: GCA_030159075.1. Classification (NCBI taxonomy): domain Eukaryota; kingdom Metazoa; phylum Mollusca; class Bivalvia; order Pterioida; family Pinnidae; genus Atrina; species Atrina japonica. The sequence continues at coordinate 91,562 of BROG01001171.1, forward strand.
ATGCTTACACCCAACGCTGCTGTTCCACTGGGAGTGGAAACTGAAATGCAACATAAATGCAATAAATATAATTACCTTTTTATTTTTCCATTTGATTACACTGCTTTTTTGCGCTTTTTGGGAGATTGGGCCCGTAAACCGGTTAACCACACCAATTGATTTGCTTTATCATCCAAGTGGACCGTCCTGGGGTCGGCACTAGTGTGTAATCGAAAATCTTAATCTGACAAGTCAACGTAGGGGCCTAAGTATTTGAGTAGACTTAATGGACTTATATTTTGTGAATTTCCAGCCAGCTGGGAATTGGGGTTTTCAAAATATATGCAAACTTATTCTGAATTTGAATACCCAGCTACAACCCCATTCCAAGTTGGCTGGAAATTCACCTGTAGTTGGGTATTCAAATCCAGATCTTGAACACCTAATTCACAGCTGGCTGGGAATTTGCCTGTAGCTGGGAAATTTGTAAATAACCAATCCCCATGAATACTCAATATCCAGCTGATTAGGAATTAGGTTGTAGCTGTGAATTCACGAATGTAGTTGGATACCCAATTCCCAACTCACAGCCAACTTCACAGACACATCAAACTGCCTCCGACCTTGGCCCGCACATACGGAAGCTTACTAGGTCCGCATCAGTATTAAGATTTTTTTATAGTTTGTTATAACAAATTAAAAATTTATTAATTAAAATTATAAAACATACGGATGCAGCCCAAAAAGCCTCCGTACGTGCAATATATCAATCCCTACCCAGAGTTATCGCTCCTCTTCATTCCTCTTATTAAAATGCCAAGACTTGCATAAAATGCATATCACTGAAACAGTTTGGGTGCAGTTGAGACAGTTTTTCGCGATTTTAGCAAAGGTATTTATATGTGGATGCTAGTGTTATGAAAAAATTAATTCGCTTATACAATACGTAACTGCACAGAATTTATCCATCCACAACTTTTTTAAACCTTGTACACTTAGAAAATTGTGATTATTTCTGTAATTTCATGACGACAGTTTAGCAGTTTTTGTACCATATTTGAAAATTGTGTATGTGTTATGTAGTATATTTAGAAATACTTTGATGTACTACTTTATTTGTACACAGTTTTTGTTTTCGGAAAAAATAACGATTTTTATCTGTCTCAAGTGCACTCAAACGGACTATACCTATTATGAGAACTATCGACAACAGTTTCTGTGTATTATATAGGAAATAATACTTCTTCAACCCCTATTTGTGGTGTATTTTGTAGGAACTATTCCATGCAGTATTAATAGAAAATAAACGACTCGTTTGAACGTAAAAATTTCATTACATATAATATGCAATTATACATATACATGTATATGCCAAAAATTGTTTTGCCAAGCAAGAACGAGAACTCTCGGTTTTAAAGATTGGCATTATGTTGGTCGTCAACCGCGGGGAAATTTAAACGGCGGACCACCGTGTAAGGAACTTTTTGTTGTACAACAAGGTTTCTGCGTCTATATATCTAGAGAGATTTATTACAAGGGAATTTCTTTTTGCAGTATTAAAATTACTTACCTTCGACTAGGTTATTTGTCCGTGTGTCCTTGTCTCTATTGAACACATTCCATATCTGTGGTGGAAAGTTTCCATCTAAATAGGTGTTCTGGAAGTAAGTCAGGAGATCTGTAAATTTCCGGGTATCTGTTCCGCAGTCGCAAAGGTGTCAGGACTATTTAGCAAGCATGTGGAAGTTCTGTCGAACGAGTAGAAGAGGGAGGTGTCCAATGGACATCATTTTACGTAGTAGTTTATTAACTCTTCGTCTTCGACGGTATGCCCTTGCTAGTCCAACTTCTTGGATTTTACGCCATATGCTCTGCGTAAAGAGAAAATAACATGCGGAAAGCGTACTTTGCGGAAGTTCAGTTTCAACAGCCAACTTTAAAGCGGTCTCAAAGTCGCACACGACTGTGCGAGGTCGAAATCTTCTACCAGTAGCATGCCTGACTTTGGATTTTAAGTGTTGGAAAAACTGTCGGTAATGACCTACGGTCTTACCCGTCATCAAGGACCAAGCAAATGTAAGAAATCTGCCCATGTATTTACCGGGGACATCCCGATAGTCCGACGGTTCGATAGTCCGACGGTTCGATAGTCCGACGGTCCGATAGTCCGATGGTTTGATACTTTTGGTACATTTTTTACCTTTTGACCTTGTTTCAGTTCATTATAGAAAATACATAGGCGTAGGGGGGGGGGGCAGGGGGCGGCCCCCACTTTTTCTGACCAAATTTTTTTTAATAATATCATTACATCTGGAATACAGAGCTATTGAATGAGGGTCTACCATAATTTTCGCGCCTCGCTACGCTCGCCAAAAATAATTTCTACAAATTATTTTTCCCTCCGTTAACATTGAATTTCCTGGATCCACTCTGCCTCTGTGTGTGTATGTGTGTGGGGGGTGGGTGGGTTTGTGTAGGTGTTTGTGTGAACCAGAGAGGAAAGGGCCCACCCCACTTTTTCGAAAACAAATTTTATCTATAGAAAAAAAGGCTTCCCAGAGTTTCTAAATTAAAGTCTACCAAAATGTTTACTCTTAGCTAAGCTCTGCAAAAAGATTAATATATCAGTTGATCTTACGATGCAACTGAGCTACGGAGAAAACAATGGTTATGTGTCTGGAAGCTAAATAATACCTCATCTGACTTCCCACTTTATCTATATAAATATTTTTAAAAGAGTCAAAATTAAACGTCTAGAGGACTAGAACGAAATTCTTCTCCGAATTTGAGTAGCTTTTTCGCTGATTCAAACTTCTTTTGAAAAGGGTAACCGTTTGCGATTTACTGATGCTTCAGGCCCTACTAGACCTAATTTCTTGTCTGGACGCAGATAAAAAAAATCATTAGATGAATAATAGACGATCTCTAAAGAAATGTTACCTCAAAGTTAATCCTAAACCTTTTGGGAATTCAACTGACGCTGCCTTCTGTTCCGCAACACGGAAAAAAAAATATCCAAAGAGTTTTTTTTTTAAATTTTGCGTAATGAGTAGTGATATCGTTCCCCTAAAGTTGAAAAAACTGGTGTAAAGAGTCGGGAAAATGAAAAAGAAATTTTCACAAAAATTTTCACACCTCGCTCTACTTGGCGAATGAATGAATTAATGAGGTGTAAAACTTAATTTTTGGTATAAAAAGTCAGAAAATGGAAAAGAAATTTCAAAAAAATTTCGCGCCTCGCTCCGATTCATTCATTTTCACTCTCTCAAACATTTATTCCACGGTCCGTTTGTGTAGATGCACACATTTCTTCGCATTCAGTTTAAACTTTGTCCCAACATTCTTTTATTTGTTCTAACTGTGCGACTACTGCATACTAGTATAACATTATTCATTTTCATACTCAAAAAGCGCATGGAAACGATTTTTGCAAGCAAAAAATAAAAAAAAAAATTGACCCCCCCCCCCTTTTTGGTTTGCTTCCTACGCCACTGAAAAAGGCTATGCTTAAAGTCTATTTATTTTTTTTAAATGCTTTTTTGTGGTGTTTGTAGTGATATATATTATATTTTTATATATATTCCGGGTTTTTTCAAATTTTCATCACGTTTTTAAGATATCTTAGGAAAAGACGGGGTTGCTTGATATTTCTCATTTACTATCAAAGATGCCGCCGGGGGCATTCATGTTCCACAAACACATCTTGTTTGATGACTATTCTGTTCACCGAAAGTTGCTTTTTGACTCTACATTATCATTTTTTTTTTTTGGCCATATTGGGTCGGCATTTTTGAAGTCTACATTGTAGCAAGCAAGTATATGAAATGAACATACATCGGGTGTTCTGTTATTTCTAAAAGCATCGGTCGGCATTTTATATTTGTAATAATATCTGAAAGGCTGTGCTAGTTTGAAATTAACAACGGAAGTTACAATGTAAATTTCTTTGTCTTTGATGATGGCTTATAGCGATGTCTAAAATTGTAGACGTTCAATTGGTTTATTATGAAAAAAGCGGCATAATTTCTATAATGTTGCCGACGATGCTTATATAAATAGGGGTATCCTACGTATCCAATCATAAGTTAACCACCATGGCTTACGTGATGAGAGGTGTAAAAAAAAGGGAAAGTCTTGGTAAATAATGGATATCGGTACCAACTCAATAAGAAAAAGGCAACTGTCTTCCACTGGAGGTGTTGGCGTAAAACATGCAGGACGACCCTATCAACCAATGCATTTAATCTTGATGAAGGTCAACCGCAGATTAAAATTAAATCGGTAAATGAACATGATCATACCCCCGAAGACAATACGCTTCGAGAAGCCGAAGCTATCAATCAAATGAAAGAAACTATCAAAGACGACCCAACGAAGCAAATTAAGAGGGTCTACAATGAAGTTATTGAAGGTTGCATTGATAATTACGAAGATGATGACCTGCCTGAGTTCCAGAGAGTCCGTTCCATTTTGCATAGGCAACGCGAATCGGTACTACCCCGTATTCCTCGCAATGTCAACGATGTAAGAATAAGAGGGGAGTGGAAGAAAACCTGGTCTGGTAAACGTTTTTTTAAGTCATCATGATAACAACTGGGTGATAGCTATATTTGCTACAACAGAGAGTTTGCGCCTTTTACAAGGATATTCTACGGGTGTAATGTCGATATGGAACATTTAAAAGTAGCCCACATCCTTATACACAGATGGTCACAATCCCATGGTAAATACATGGGCAGATTTCTTACATTTGCTTGGTCCTTGATGACGGGTAAGACCGTAGGTCATTACCGACAGTTTTTCCAACACTTAAAATCCAAAGTCAGGCGTGCTACTGGTAGAAGATTTCGACCTCGCACAGTCGTGTGCGACTTTGAGACCGCTTTAAAGTTGGCTGTTGAAACTGAACTTCCGCAAAGTACGCTTTCCGCATGTTATTTTCACTTTACGCAGAGCATATGGCGTAAAATCCAAGAAGTTGGACTAGCAAGGGCATACCGTCGAAGACGAAGAGTAAAATAAACTACTACGTAAAATGATGTCCATTGGACCCACCTCCCTCTTCTACTCGTTCGACAGAACTTCCACATGCTTGCTAATAGTCCTGACACCTTGCGACTGCGGAACAGATACCCGGAAATTACAGATCTCCTGACTTACTTCCAGAACACCTATTTAGGTGGAAACTTTCCACCACAGATATGGAATGTGTTCAATAGAGACAAGGACACACGGACAAATAACCTAGTCGAAGGTAAGTAATTTTAAATACTGCAAAAAGAAATTCCCTTGTAATAAATCTCTCTAGATATATAGACGCAGAAACCTTGTTGTACAACAAAAAAGTTCCTTACACGGTGGTCCGCCGTTTAAAATTTCCCGCGGTTGACGACCAACATAATGCCAATCTTTACCGAGAGTTCTCGTTCTTGCTTGGCAAACAATTTTGGCATATACATGTATATGTATAATTGCATAATTATATGTAATGAAATTTTTACGTTCAAACGAGTCGTTTATTTCTATTAATACTGCATGGAATAGTTCCTACAAAATACACCACAAATAGGGGTTGAAGAAGTATTATTTCCTATATAATACACAGAAACTGTTGTCGATAGTTCTCATAATAGGTATAGTCCGTTTTGAGTGCACTTGAGACAGATAAAAATCGTTATTTTTCCGAAAACAAAAACTGTGTACAAATAAAGTACATCAAAGTATTTCTAAATATTACTACATAACACATACACAATTTTCAAATATGGTACAAAAACTGCTAAACTGTCGTCATGAAATTACAGAAATAATCACAATTTTCTAAGTGTACAAAGTTTAAAGTTGTGGATGGATAAATTCTGTGCAGTTACGTATTGTATAAGCGAATTAATTTTTCATAACACTAGCATCCACATATAAATACCTTTGCTAAAATCGCGAAAAACTGTCTCAACTGCACCCAAACTGTTTCAGTGATATGCATTTTATGCAAGTCTTGGCATTTAATAAGAGGAATGAAGAGGAGCGATAACTCTGGGTAGGGATTGATATATTGCACGTACGGAGGCTTTTTGGGCTGCATCAGTATGTTTTATAATTTTAATTAATAAATTTTTAATTTGTTATAACAAACTATAAAAAAAAAATTAATACTGATGCGGACCTAGTAAGCTTCCGTATGTGCGGGCCAAGGTCGGAGGCAGTTTGATGTGTCTGTGAAGTTGGCTGTGAGTTGGGAATTGGGTATCCAACTACATTCGTGAATTCACAGCTACAACCTAATTCCCAATCAGCTGGATATTGAGTATTCATGGGGATTGGTTATTTACAAATTCCCAGCTACAGGCAAATTCCCAGCCAGCTGTGAATTTAGGTGTTCAAGATCTGGATTTGAATACCCAACTACAGGTGAATTTCCAGCCAACTTGGAATTGGGTTGTAGCTGGGTATTCAAATTCAGAATAAGTTGCATATATTTTGAAAACCCAATTCCCAGCTGGCTGGAAATTCACAAAATATAAGTCCATTAAGTCTACTCAAATACTTAGGCCCCTACGTTGACTTGTCAGATTAAGATTTTCGATTACACACTAGTGCCGACCCAGGACGGTCACTTGGATGATAAAGCAAATCAATTGTGTGTGGTTAAACCGGTTTACGGGCCCAATCTCCCAAAAAGCGCAAAAAAAATGCAGTGTAATCAAATGGAAAAATAAAAAAGGTAATTATATTTATTGCATTTATGTTGCATTTCAGGTTTCCACTCCCAGTGGAACAGCAGCGTTGGGTGTAAGCATCCATTTCAATTTGGATCTTTATCAGAAAACTAAAAGATGCAGAGCGTCTGCAAAAAATTACCCTGAGGGCAGCCATGAGAGGGGAACATGCACCACGCACGAGGCGAAAGTGGCGTAGACTTCAACGGCAAATATCTAACATTAAACTGCAGTACAGCAATGGCCAAAGAAATATATCTGAATATTGGAATGGAATAAGCCATTGCATAAAACATTATCGCTGAAGTGTTTACTATGTGATAATCTGCCATGCAAATCATGAAACTGATGCATGCACTCAGCTCAGATCTGCCATCGAGTTACGACTTACGACTTTTATGATGATGACATAATTTTGTGAATATGTCGACATAACATGAGAAGATGTCGACATCTTGGAAAAAGATGTCGACATCTTAGAAAAAGATGTCGACTTATAAATTCAATATGCCGCGATAATTATCTAGCAAGTCGGCGTTACTATCTCGACAAGTTGAATTAATAAGTCGACATCTTTCTCTATGATGTCGACATATCATATTATGTCGACATAATCACAAAATTATGTCAACATCATAAAAGTCGTAAGTCGTAACTCGATGGCAGAATTATGCCACCATACAGAAGTCTTTTGTGTTGAACTTTTTGCCGATCATTTAATACTTGCTAAAATTCCTATCTTCTGAACATTCAGTAAAGTACGCATTATCCATACCATTTCTTGTGCTTGGTTAATTTAACAAATCATCGGAAACTCGCAACATGTTGCGATTCATCTTTTTTTCTTCAGTTATAAATGAAACGCAACTGGTTGCGATTTTCCGACTTTGCTACTGGTCAGTACTGTTTCCACCGTATAGTTGATATTTTCAGAACTACGGTTAATTTCTCCATTAAAAGCTAATATTTCAAAAGATTGTATGGTGGTATACTTCTGCCATCTACATGCGAGTTATTTTTCTACCGATTATGTCAACATGCAAATTATAAATTATGTCAACATGCAACTTATTTATGTCAACATGCAAGATATAAGTTGCATGTTGACATGAATAAGTTACATGTTAACATTAATTATTTGCATGTTAACATATTTATCTTGCATATTTGACATAAATGTCATATGTGGGCATAAAACAAAACTTTTTTGCTTTTGTTTTCTTATTTTTATCTTGCATGTCAACATAATCATTGGGAAAACAACTTGCATGTAGATGGCAGAAGTATGCCACCATAGGATTGACATGACTTGTGTCAACGATACACTACTGCTTTTAAAGTCCTACGAAAAATAAATATCTTAAAAACGGAAATAGTTGACACCATTTATACAACTAAATCCAATCGAAGCTGGAAAATTACATGTGGCAAATTTTGCCTATTTTCACTTTCTAATTTTATAGCAAGTTGATTCTCAGATCATACATGTACCATTTCCAAGCCACATCTATGTTTACAGATAATTTAATTCCTCTTAAGACATTAAAAGCTACCGCGGGTTTCCTGGCTGAAATATATGGTGGCTGATTTTTGCTATTTGTAATTTCGTTTTGTTGCTCCGACGTCACGATAATCTTCGTCTTTTTGCCCCGCTAATTATTGTCCCGACATAACGATGATCGTCGTGATCTTTTCTCCTTCGCCAATAAAAAACGAAGATTACCATTATTTCGGGAGACAAAACGAAATAACGACATGTCCACCGTTGAAATACAAACCATGTAGCGCAAACAGTAAAAATAAACCCAAGTGGATGTGGGTCGCATACCTGAGCACTATCCATGCATGTTCAGTCAGAAGCCAGTGCGGCCATATTTGATAAGTAGAAAACTAGTTGCTTCCCGTCAAGTTTCGATGAACTCGCTGCAGAGGAGAAGCAGTGTCACCACGCAAATTTGTAATAACGACACAATTTGTAATAAAAATTTCTCAAAATCAGAGAATTATTTTAAAAATAGGGGAAAATGTTTGGGTTCATGACCGCCTTTAAGACACAATTTTGACCAATTTAATGGAGAAAAGATGGGTTTGAACCCAATAAGATGGCTTTTAAAAAAGTTATTACAAATGGCGTGATGACAAAGCAGACACTGCGTCAAATATTTAAGTGACTTTTTGTTCTGTTTAATCCTCTTGATAGCCATGAGATTTAACTGTCGGACTATCGGACCGTCGGACTATCGGACCGTCGGACTATCGACATGTCACCGTATTTACCATGGATTGTGACCATCTGTGTATAAGGATGTGGGCTACTTTTAAATGTTCCATCGACATACACCGTAGAACATCCTTGTAAAAGGCGCAAACTCTCTGTTGTAGCAAATATAGCTTATCCCCCCCCAGTTGTTATCATGATGACTTAAAAAAACGTTTACCAGACCAGGTTTTCTTCCCACTCCCCTCTTATTCTTACATCGTCGACATTGCGAGGAATACGGGGTAGAACCGATTCGCGTTGCCTATGCAAAATGGAACGGACTCTCTGGAACTCAGGCAGGTCATCATCTTCGTAATTATCAATGCAACCTTCAATAACTTCATTGTAGACCCTCTTAATTTGCTTCGTTGGGTCGTCTTTGATAGTTTCTTTCATTTGATTGATAGCTTCGGCTTCTCGAAGCGTATTGTCTTCGGGGGTATGATCATGTTCATTTACCGATTTAATTTCAATCTGCGGTTGACCTTCATCAAGATTAAATGCATTGGTTGATAGGGTCGTCCTGCATGTTTTACGCCAACACCTCCAGTGGAAGACAGTTGCCTTTTTCTTATTGAGTTGGTACCGATATCCATTATTTACCAATACTTTCCCTTTTTTTACACCTCTCATCACGTAAGCCATGGTGGTTAACTTATGATTGGATACGTAGGATACCCCTATTTATATAAGCATCGTCGGCAAACATTATAGAAATTTATGCCCGCTTTTTTCATAATAAACCAATTGAACGTCTACAATTTTAGACACCGCTATAAGCCATCACCAAAGACAAAGAAATTTACATTGTAACTTCCGTTGTTAATTTCAAACTAGCGCAGCCTTTCAGATATTATTACAAATATAAAATGCCGACCGATGCTTTTAGAAATAACAGAACACCCGATGTATGTTCATTTCATATACTTGCTACAATGTAGACTTCAAAAATGCCGACCAATATGGCCAAAAAAAAAATGATAATGTAGAGTCAAAAAGCAACTTTCGGTGAACAGAATAGTCATCAAACAAGATGTGTTTGTGGAACATGAATGCCCCCGGCGGCATCTTTGATAGTAAATGAGAAATATCAAGCAACCCCGTCTTTTCCTAAGATATCTTAAAAACGTGATGAAAATTTGAAAAAACCCAGGAATATATATAAAAATATATATATATCACTACAACACCACAAAAAAGCATTTAAAAAATAAATAGACTTTAAGCATAGCCTTTTTCAGTGGCGTAGGAAGCAAATCAAAAGGGGGGGGGGCAATTTTTTTTTTTATTTTTTGCTTGCAAAAATCGTTTCCATGCGCTTTTTGAGTATGAAAATGAATAATGTTATACTAGTGTCCTTTACTAATTTTTAATTTAGAAGAAATTAAAAATGAGTACAGGACAGTATTGGATTCTCCACCAATTGTCTACTGTCGTCGTGAGGATAAATGTGTCTGACGCAGTAGTTGCAGCACAACAACAAAATAGCCGAAGCTGTTGGTTGTGTGGCCTGTAAATAATTCAAGAAATCAAAATTAGTTGAAACGTCTGGTTTTATTTCTGGTCAGCATTGGAATCTATATAACAACAATAATACAATATATACAAAATGTATGTAAGGCATTCATCCCATAATAAAATATAAACAATAATATGATGCTTAATGAACAACTGTAAATAGCCCTATTACCTGAGCGAAACTATACAGTTTTTAATATCTTGGTAAAAAAAAAAATATAATAATAATGAGTATTTGCTTTTGCCAAAAATAAATGTCCAACGTAGAATTATTTCAACTGATAAAAGAAAACTAAACGAACTGAGTAACTCTATTTATAAATATATATACATGTGCATGTAATGTTAAACTAAAATTCTTAACAACATAGCCTGGGAAAACCATTCTAAATATAACTGAAACTAATATGAAATTCTTCCAAAAATGCTTACAAGCGTTGAGATCCAAAAATCACCATCGTGTTGGGTAAATTAATCAAAATACAAACTGGCGGTTGTGACTCGCAGAAGAAACAAACATATCAAAATCTAGTTTTAGCTTTAGTTGGTATCCCGAACCCGACAAACATTATATTTCAATAATTTGTAAAAATAGGCTATTGCTATCAAATATTAATCTATTCCCCTAAACAAATCAAAATGACAAATTTAAAATCAAAACCTAAACACTAGCTGCTACTAGTTACTACTAAAGTAATACAATGTAATTACAAAATTAACATAACATAAAAATAATGAACACATGTATTATGTACGACTTATTTCGATATTTCAGAAAAATTACAAAGTAAAAACTTGTACTTAACATCACTCACAATAAAATACAAATATATTTCTGATTTTAACTTCTTTTTAAATGAAAAGTTTACTTGTTACCCTTAAAATATAAATGAAATATAAAATATAGTTACCTGTAAATAATTCAAGAAATCAAAATTAGTTGAAACGTCTGGTTTTATTTCTGGTCAGCATTGGAATGACCAGATCAGACGCGCACTTCTGATCGTGCGGGGTAACTATTTTTTTTTCAACTTTTCTGACTCACGAACCAATGAAAATACAAATTTCCTAGAATAAATGCGGAAGGAATATTCCGTCTTAAACTAAAATCTATATTGCGTATTTATTTCTAGAAGGCATGATGCGGCTATCACTTTCTACACGCGTGATCAGTGCTACCCGCGTCTGGGGACGCCAACCGATTATTTCGGGAGGAAATTCATTAATCCCTATATAATAGACTTAGAACACCTTATAATGTACTATCAATTAGCAATGTATATCTTAGCCGAAATCTGACAAAATTTGTGTGACACAACCATTTGTTAGATAAACATTTCCTCCGACAAGAAAGAAATGACAATCGAACTAAAGATTAAAAAGACAATTCACAAACAGAAAAATCATGCGAAAACAAATCAAGATGTCGAGATATTCTCACTGTCAAAAATTTACAATAGAGAGCTTAATAAAAAAAAAGACTTTAAAGCATACTTACAAAATATCTAAATTGTACAATGATATAAATAAAAATATTGTATATAATTTCACTTGATTTAAGTCCTAAAATTTGTTTTTTTAAATTTCATACTTATATTTTAGAAATTTATAGATTATTTATAATTATTGTTTTAATCAATAATAATTTCCTCCTGACACTAGTATGCAGTAGTCGCACAGTTAGAAAAAATAAAAGAATGTTGGGACAAAGTTTAAACTGAATGCGAAGAAATGTGTGCATCTACACAAACGGACCGTGGAATAAATGTTTGAGAGAGTGAAAATGAATGAATCGGAGCGAGGCGCGAAATTTTTTTGAAATTTCTTTTCCATTTTCTGACTTTTTTTACCAAAAATTAAGTGTTTTACACCTCATTAATTCATTCGCCAAGTAGAGCGAGGGTGTGAAAATTTTGTGAAATTTCTTTTTCATTTTCCGACTCTTTACACCAGTTTTTCAACTTTAGGGGAACGATATCACTACTCATTACGCAAAATTTAAAAAAAAAAAAAAAACCCTTTGGATATTTTTTCCGTGTTGCGGAACAGAAGGCAGCGTCAGTTGAATTCCCAAAGGTTTAGGATTAACTTTGATATGGTAAACATTTCTTTAGGAGATCGTCTATTATTCATCTAATGATTTTTTTTTTATCTGCGTCCAGACAAGAAATTAGGTCTAGTAGGCCTGAAGCATCAGTAAATCGCAACGGTTACCCTTTTCAAAAGAAGTTTGAATCAGCGAAAAAGCTACTCAAATTCGGAGAAGAATTTCGTTCTAGTCCTCTAGACGTTTAATTTTTGACCCTTTTAAAAATATTTATATAGATAAAGTGGGAAGTCAGATGAGGTATTATTTAGCTTCCAGACACATAACCATTGTTTTCTCCTCCGTAGCTCAGTTGCATCGTAAGATCAACTGATATATTAATCTTTTTGCAGAGCTTAGCTAGGAGTAAACATTTTGGTAGACTTTAATTTAGAAACTCTGGGAAGCCTTTTTTCTATAGATAAAATTTGTTTCGAAAAAGTGGGGGTGGCCCCCTTCCTCTCTGGTTCACACAAAACACCTACACAAACCCACCCCCCCCCCCCACACACATACACACACAGAGGCAGAGTGGATCCAGGAAATTCAATGTTAACGGAGGGAAAAATAATTTGTAGAAATTATTTTGGCGAGCGTAGCGAGGCGCGAAAATTATGGTAGACCCTCATTCAATAGCTCTGTATTCCAGATGTAATGATATTATTAAAAAAAAATTGGTCAGAAAAAGTGGGGGCCGCCCCCCTGCCCCCCCCCCCCTCTACGCCTATGTATTTTCTATAATGAACTGAAAAAAGGTCAAAGGTCAAGGTCAAAAGGTAAAAAATGTACCAAAAGTATCAAACCATCGGACTATCGGACCGTCGGACTATCGGGATGTCCCCAAGTTTACCTTGGCGATGCGACACACCTGTCTGGTTATAACCATATGTATTATAATCAACACTTAACGGTCTTTTCTGTTCCTTTCCTCTTTAGAAAGATTACCCTCACTGAAAACATAAGCAACTTTTCATTCGAAATGGTATAAAATACATAAATCCCTCTCTTTTTCGTTCGAATTTGAATTCATTTCTGACATTTTGGAGTAGCCGCTGCGGAAGTAGATGGAGTACCGCGTGGAATACCCTAACTTCAGTACCATTCCGAAGATAATACTGCAAGAAAATAGTGTCAGGTAGATACCTATATAAAAACACTGGAGATTCTTGAAAATAACTACGCATTGCTTGAATAAAGATATCAGTCAGACGAGATTTACATATTTTTACAAAAATATCCCTGTTCAAAATAATTATAAGTTTTCTTTTTTTATTTTTTTACGATGCGTTTGCGACAGTCCGTTAACCTGTTCTACATTCTTTCGTATATAAGATACACTTGGAGATTCTTGAAATTAACAATGCATTTCTTAAATAAAAATATAAATCAAACGAGATTGCATGTAATTAGAAAAAACATCACTGTTCAAAAAAAATATGAAAACCACACATATCAAAGTCGACTCGAGCATGACATAACATGACATGACTTGGCTTTATAATAATCGGTTTAATTGGATATTTACATTAAAATACATATGATTGTGAATGATTTAAGATTTATTTCTGTATTTAGTAGTTTTACCCAATATTTTAAAACTGATATCGTTATGGTATCTTAAACTTCACACACAATGACCAGTACCGAATAACATGGAAACATTCTGTTGGATGTATTTACGAGCACGGTATACACGAATGACGAAACGTATTAGGGCGTTTCCCACTCGTCATTCCCACAGATAATAATGAAAAGAAATCTGAAGTGTTCTTATATTGCAGTACTTTATTGATAATAACACCTATTGATACGTGGTAAACATGTTTCTTATTATTACTACTGTTGGGTCTACTACTTCCCCATTTACTGCGGCCTTTCATTGACTGATCTCGTATCGGTCCCTTTATCATACCTAAGCTCTTTCGATGTAGCTGTATGTACGTTCCTTGAGTCACGTTTTTTTCACTCGATTACTATAAATAGGGATTCTACGATATTGATATTTTGAGATATATTTAAATTGGGAGATAAAAAATTATCGTCATTTAGACATTCGTCACCGATTTGCACATTCAATTGATTTTTATCGCAGATTATGTTTGTTCATTTTATAGGAGTTACCTCCCTTTCATTGTCTCGTTTATCTTTACCAAGTTTTGAACATGTAAACCATTTATATCCAACATTTATGTCATTGAGTGGCAATTGCAGGTTTTTTCTTTATTGTTTAGCGTCCGCTGATAGACTGGTTTTGAAGTCCGAAAACAGGAAAAAAAAAACTTCCACTAAAGAAACTGCCCACTGTCCAATAATTAATACAAATAGGACTACTCATTTCCATCATTGTTAAAATTATCATTTCACTGGTTGTATTATTATGTGCCAAAAAGATGGTTTCAGTTCGAGTTCAGTTTTGTTCTCCTTTTAGAAAAATACTTAATGTACAATTAATTGCATTTGTTTTCCTAAAACTGTTTGCTGTCTTTTTTTTTTTTTTTTTTTTTTTTTGCTATTTTGTTTTTTATTTTCGTATAGAAAGATAGGTTTCGAATTCAGGGTCGACCATTTAAGGTAATGTTTAAAATAAACAAACTTTGAATCGCATAACACTATTAATTAATCCAGACATTATATTATGCTTCACTTCAATCACTACTGCCTCGGCCGTAAGGGGGCTCTGTTATTATTCGAGTTAGCCGATAGGCCATAAAGCCTGCTTTTTTTTTTTTTGCTTAACCTTTAACCTGGTTTGTTTGTTTGTTTTAATGATTTAATTGAGAGTCATAAATCACATCGTATAAATGCATAAAACACCCACTCAGGACATCCAACGATTCAGGTTAAATTAAGATATTTGATATCTACTTCGATTGTTTGTTTATTGTTGTTTAATGTCTCACTCAAGAATATTTCACACATATGGAGACATCACCAAATGCCGGTGAAGGGCTTCAAATTTTGGCCTATGCTCTGCACTTATGGCCATTGAGCAGTGAGGGTTTTTTAACATGCCGACACCTACTGTGAAACGGGACCTCCAGTTTTTACTTTTCTTATCCGAAAGACAGCAAACCAACCTGTCTTCGGCGGGACTCGAACTCACGACCTCATGATCCCGAGTCGAGTAGACTCTAATCGTCTTTAGTCGACTCTGTTTAGTACCACCCACTTCACAGTACCGTAAAATCTACAGTCCTAATGAATGGCAAATGTTCCGATCACGTCTGTAGTCATACAAGCTTGTTACAAGGCAAACTTCTGTCTCACATACATTTTTATTGCTAATTTTGTAGATCTAGAGGTTTACAGACATGAAGAAAAGGCATATTATTATTAGAAGTTTCTGTGAAATTAAATCATTGGTTGTCTTTTTACAAACAGTGGATTTAGTTTTTTAGAATGGAGACCAGAGGCTCCACGGAGCCCCATACGCTTACCTGCGTGAACTTTCGGCAAAATCAGGGTACCCAAAAACAGAGGTCTACTTAAAACAGTCAAGGTCATTTTAGATTCATCATTCATCATCACCAAAGTAACACCATTTTTTTCAACATCTCATAGTGTACATTCATGTAATATGTTTGATGCCAATCATGTCTGTGGTTCTCTAGCTAGAAGCTTTTTGTATGTATTTCCCATAGGTTCTATGTTAAGACTAATAACCCCTTGTCTGTGTTCCAAGATGAATCAGCATCAGAGATAGAACACTTGGTAAGCACCTTTCAAGGAACGTTCATGCCAAGTTTCATTTACTTGTTCTTAGGAGAAGTATAAAGTGTGAACAGATGGACAGATAGACAGACATACTTCAGTGGTCATTCAGTCACCTTTCAGTTGTCATTCAATTATATTTCAGTGATCATTCAGTCAACATTCATTCACGTTTCAGTGGCCATTCAGTCGCTTTTCTGTGGTCATTCAGTCAACATTCATTCTGTTTCAGTGACCACTCAGCCATATTCCAGTTTCCATTCAGTCGCCTTTCGATGACCATTCAGTCATTTAGTCGCCTTTCAGTGTCATAAGTGGTGATCAAGTCGGTGATCCAATAAATATCTCACATGTTATTATCATATGTTATATGACCAGGGGTGTCCCTAGTTTTACATTAAATGCAAGTGTGCGGTACCACTGTATATATATATATATATATATATATATATATATATATATATATATATATATATATATATATATATATATATATATATATATATATACATATATATGTAACAAGGGTGTCCTTCCTGGTGTGTATAGGTGTAACACAGTTGTTATTTTCGATTATTTATTATGGAAAATAATTATCATACAACACTAAATATGGTTTTTAAGTGTTTTAATCATCAAAGCTGATAATTGACCTGGATTATTTTCTAGACAACTAGTCATGATGCTGTATTCATATAGTTGTAGAAACTAGATACTAAATACAAATTAAATGCACAGTAAATTGAAAATGCAGAAACATTTACATGTAAGGAATTCAAGATGTCCTCTGGTTCTGGTGGGTACAAAATTTCAAATCCCTAATCAAATCAAATGAGACAACAGAAAGAGTTTTTTTTTCAGAAAGAACAAAAGATAGGAAATGGACAGTGGTCAATAAGAAATATAAAGATAACTCCGATCTAAAAATGTACAGAAAGAGTTATTCCCCTTAATGACTTTTCAAATAAAGAAATATAATGTGACAGATTCAAACCAAGAGTTATGTCCCTTGAATCTCCACTATAATAACAGGTAACACACAAACAAATACAAGCTATTTCTTAATATTTGCATGAAAGGAATAAATAAGATATTTCATGAAAATTTTAACTCTTTCATACATACATACATATATATATATATAATATATATATATATATATAGCATATATATATATATTATATATATATATATATATATATATATAGTATCTATATCACGTTTGCTGTATTTTCTCACTTGCCTGAATTACACAGGTGACACACAGAGTACATATTGTCAAACTACATGTAATTGAATCTATTCAATGTTGGCTTAGTGAGAAGACACTGTTTTTCCTGTCACACTTTACCCAAGCCATTATGGTAGATTAATACCTATAGCTTTTAAAATTTACCTGTGTGTACTAAATCATAAAAAGTAGGATAAATGAGAATGAACCTATATAAAGACTTTGAACTGCAATAATCGTTATGAATAGTGTTAACAATAACATATACATTTAATAACGTTACTGAATTAATAAAAGTTAGTAGTCTATATCTGAAATTAAATATACAAACAAAAAAATGTCCGAAAATTTAGCACTGGATTTTGGAATATCACAGTATTTTGGTTAAAAATTGTGAATTTTCTCATACTTTCCTATTCTTAGTTTCATTTATTATTTGATATCTTTTAAAGCTGCCATAATTCTACTCTCAACAAAAACAATGATTGAATATACCAGTATAGAAATGAGAAAGGATAGATGTGTTATGTTCATGATTGGGAATTTTTGGGACCAAAAAAAGAAAAAGAAAGAAAAAAAAAAAGATATGATTTGCGATTGGGAATATAGCCCAGTATCAGGTATAAAAATGCTGAAAAAGCCCTTAGGCTACTACATGACCAGTGTTTTTAATTCTACTAGTCACAAGAAACCTTTTTATCACTTCAACACACTAAATTAGGACAAGTTTACCTTTTCCAAATGGTCCATTGATATACAGTGTATGTGTTTATATTGATTAAAGCTCCAAAGTGAAATTTAGTGGCAACATTGAAGTTGGGGAGCATCCGGCCTGCATATGATTTGGAATTATTCAGTTAGGAAGCTTGACGAGGTATATTCGATATTCCAGACACAAAATTACATGTTTCCATATAATGGTTCAAAGAATGTAATTACCCAGAAAATGTTTAGTTTAACAAGCCCAGAGAATTCAATATTTAGGTTCAAGAAATCAAACTGGAACCTGAGTTTATCTCAAATGCACTGAACTGACAGATTGATTATGACCCCTGTCCCACAGTAAATTGAGTTTCAGCAAACATAACTTGAAAGAGCTATGTACATGTACCTGCATGCATAAGGCTCTGAACAGATCAATGTACCTGCATGCATAAGGCTCTGAACAGCGCTATGTAACTGCATGTATGAGGCTCTGAACAGCGCAATGTACCTGCATGTATAAGGCTCTGACCAGCGCAATATACCTGCATGTATAAGGCTCTGACAAAGCAATTTACCTGCATGTATAAGGCTCTGAACAGAGCTATGTACCTGCATGTATGAGGCTCTGAACAGCGCAATGTACTTGC